>PISX010006142.1:0-100285 GCA_004024625.1 Mellivora capensis
TCAAATAAATAAATCTTTAAAAAAAAAAGAAAGGAGGGAAGAAAAAGAACGGAATCTTTGCCAAACTAGAGGTCAAAGATACTTATGTTTTCCTTAAAGTTTTACAGTTTAAACCTTTGAACTATCTGGATTTGTTTTTTATGTTTCTGTAAAGAGAGATACATATTCACTTTTTTAAAAAACCAGTGACCCAGATCTTTCATTGACACTTTTACTATTTCCCCACTGACCTGCAGTATGAGCCATTGTTGATCAGGTTTCCAGGTGTGCCAGGATCTGTTTCTGTGTTCTCTTTATTGCATTGGCTTATTGTTCCTTAGCTAATACTGTACCGCCTTAATTACTATAGCTTCTAATTCTTAATACCTGAGAGAGCAAAGCAACCAAGTTCTTCTTTATCATCTTTTGGCCCTTGGCTCTTCTCTGTACATTTTAGAATTTGTTTATCATGTACTTAAGGAAAAAAAAAACTGTTGATATTTTTATTACAATTGGATTGAATTTGCAGAGCAAGATGGGAAGAATCGCATTCAGCTTTGTAGTTGAGAGTAGAGCACCTGCAGAGGCACTTTTTATAGCCTAGCTGGAGGGAGGGAGGAAGAGAGAGAGAGGTGAAATGTTTGGAGGGCTGGGTGCTCCTTAATTCCTCTCATTCCCGGGGGCTCTTCCCTCCTTTTCCAGCACAGCCTCCCACACTTAACTGTTCCTTCCTGGAAGCTGACATTTCTAACACAACTATGACCTAAAGCTTTGATTATTAGGAGAAAAGGAGAGCCCTGTGTGTGTACACACATTCATGCCTAAATGAACACAAAGATCTACCTGCTTAATCAACCCCAAGATTTCTGAACTGGCCTTCTCCTGCCTGTATCCTGAACGGTTGTTTCTCTCCTCAGTTTTACCTGAATTGCTCTTCATCTTGAGGCATTCCTCATTCTTTTTCTTCCATGATAAATAAAAACATTTGTCCTAAAGGAGGAGAGCTACAGCATGTCATTAGTCTATCATCTTGAAACAGGAGTCTAGAAGGGAAAAGCTGTATTCTTTTTTTTTTTTTTTAAGATTTTGTTTATTTATTTGACAGAGAAAGATCACAAGTAGGCAGAGAGGCAGGCAGAGAGAGAGAGAGAGAGAGATGGGGAAGCAGACTCCCTGCTGAGCAGAGAGCCCAATGCAGGGCTCGATCCCAGGATCCTGGGATCATGACCTGAGCTGAAGGCAGAGGCTTTAACCCACTGAGCCACCCAGGTGCCCCTGTATTCTTATTTTATTTACGTATTAAGATTTTATTTATTTATTTGACAGAGAGACATAGCAAGAGAGGGAACATAAGCAGGGGGAGTGGGAGAGGGAGAAGCAGGCTTCCCGCTGAGCAGGAGCCTAATATGGGGCTCCATCCCTGGACCCTGGCATCATGACCTGAGCTGAAGGCAGATGCTTAACGACGGAGCCACCCAGGTGCTCCTGTATTCTTACTTTAAAGAAATCATAATTACCCTAAGATTTTTGCTGTCTCTACTATAAAGCCTGATCTAAAGATACTCATTTTATGCTACTCAAATTTACATCTCTATTGCTGTCCTTACTAATAGATAGCTAATGTTTTCATTTAAAAAAAAAAAAAGCTGGACTATCTTCGGCTACTTATTTTTGGTTAATCAGTGTCACTGAAAGAGTTAAGAAAATTAGAAATTAGATGTTTTATGACAACTTGAACAAATCTTTTCACATTTTGTTACAGATGTATCATACGAATCCTGTGCATGATCAGAGATAGTGAGATAAACAAAGTACACGGTGTCCCTGCTCTCCTGACACCTAAACTACAGCATAAAATTACGAACTGTGAAAAGTGGTGGTAGGGATAGTGTAAGATGTCTGTCCTTTCTGGGAAAGCTTCCTAAAGAAGTGACAGTGGAGCTGAAGACTAAAGAATGAATAAGTGAAAATAGGTAGGAGGATTGTAATAGTTAAAATGTGTGTCCTGTGCCTGCAAAAGTTTCAGTGGCCCACATCCAGGAGGGGTCATAGCACACTCATGGAGCTGCGCACGGTCCATTGTGACTCGAAAGCAGAGGGGGGAAGAAGAATAGTATGATGTGTGAGGAAACTGCAGGCAGGAAAAGAAGCGAAACAGGCGGGCAGGGAGCAGGTCATAAAGGGTCTTGTATTCCATGTTACAGAGCTCAGATTTTATCCTGTTTCCTAGGGAACCATTACAGAATTTTAAATAGGGGAAAGACCTGAACATATTTCTGTCTTAAATAGGAGAGACTAGTAGCTGTATAGAAAGTAGGTATGTTGCAGGCTTAAGGCTGAAGTTGGAAACTAGTTAGGAGGACTTTGCAGTAGTCCAGGTGAGAAATGGCTTAACAAGGCCAGTAGTTTTGTTAATAAAAATGGCAGTGAGGGGTGCCTGGGTGGCTCAGTGGGTTAAAGCCTCTGCCTTAGGCTTAGGTCATGATCTAAGGGTCCTGGGATTGAGCCCCGCATCGGGGCTCTCTGCTCAGCAGGGAGCCTGCTTCCCCCTCTCTCTCTGCCTGTCTCTATACCTACTTGTGATCTCTGTCTGTCAAATAAATAAATAAAATCTTAAAAAAAAAATGGCAATGAGCCACTGTCTTGGCTTATTTTTAAAAAGCTCTATTCCGGGGGCACCTGGGTGGCTCAGAGTGTTAAGCCTCTGCCTTCGGCTCAGGTCCTGATCCCAGGGTCCTGGGATCGAGTTCCGCCTCGGGCTCTCTGCTCGGTGGGGAGCCTGCTTCCCCCTCTCTCAATGCCTGCCTCTCTGCCTACTTGTGATTTCTGTCAAATAAATAAAATCTTAAAAAATAACAACAACAACAACAACTCCTGGTCAGTGTTGAATGGTATAGTACTTATTAACCAAGGCGATTTTCTTTTTCTTTCTTTTTTTTTTTTTAAGATTTTATTTATTTATTTGATAGACAGAGATCACAAGTAGGCAGAGAGGCAGGCAGAGAGGAAGGGAAGCAGGCTCCCTGCTGAGCAGAAAGCCCGATGCCGGGCTCGATCGCAGGACCCTGCGATCATGACCCGAGCCGAAGGCAGAGGCTTTAACCCACTGAGCCACCCAGGCGCCCCCCAAGGTGATTTTCTAATTATTCAGTCTGTGCACACTTTCACCTCTGATTAGTGATGAAGATGACAGAACTGTAAATATCCCTTCTGGTCTAAAAATTGAATTCTAAGATTAATAAGAGTAGCCCATACCCATCTTCCTATTTTTTAGAGAATACCCTTCTTTGTGACGAAACAAAGGTTTACTAATTTTGAAGCTGTTGAGAATCACTGATTCTTTTAGAGTAGAAATAGAAGAGTCTTCCTTTTAAAGATTTTATTTAAAGAGAGCGTGCACAAGCGGGGGAAAGGCAGGTAGAGGGAGAAGCAGGCTCCCTGTTGAGGGGCCTGATGTAGAACTCTACCCCAGGACCCTGGGATCCTGACCTGAGCTGAAGGCAGATGCTTAACGGACTGAGCCACCCAGGCGCCCTGGCAGAGTCTTCCTTTTAAAGAGATGGGGATTTTTTAGCCTTAGACTGTAGTTCTAATGTAGCCTATAAGGTGGTGGCCTTAAAGAATATGGCAGTTATTTACTTAGGATTCTTGTTAAGCACCTTCTGTGTAACTAACACATGACATAAGGGCCCCACCTCTTAGCTGAAAGTTACTGCCTGCCTGCTTATTTTCTTTTGTCTGATAATGTTGGAAGGTGGTTCTGAGAATCTTTTTTCCCCCTCCTACACTAACAAATTGTGGGTTTTATTGGAAGTTTCGTTCCCTGATCCATTACTTCCCAGCAAGTGATCCAGTTGCCTGATGGACATCTGTTGATGGGTGATCATGGGGTTTTTCCTTGGTGGTGGTCCTTTTAGTTCTTGGTTTCCAGAGTTATAAAGGAATGATTCTCTTTATGTAATAGTGGCCTTCCCACAGATGGCTTAATGTGAGACCTGCTTCACTATCTTTTTGTCTTAGATATTTTTTAAAATAACCCCTTTCCCTTTTTAAGACAACTAAAATACAGGGAGTATTTGTATGTATGTATGTGTGTGTTATATAAAAAACAAATGAAATTAAATAGATTTTTAATTAATGGGTCATTTCCTAATTGTTTTTATTTCTTTCCTTTAACTTTTTATTCTGTACTCCTAATATAGGTGAAACTTCCTTTAATATAGGTCTCTAAATTCAGCATTCCCAAGTTGAAAAATATGGTTGGGCCTTAGATACAGGTGGAACCAGGAATTCTCTGGCTACATGTATGGTCTTTCTTTTTCTGTGTTACCTGGCTTTATTTTTTTAATTTCAGGCTTTTTTTTCCCTCTGTGTGTTAGGAAACAGCCCTCAAAGGTTCTTGAGGTTTATTTCTTATAACTTAATTCACTAGTGAGAGACTGATTTTCGGATGTTAAGTTTGGCTCCTGAATCATGCTTATTGGCTGGGAGTGTGGGGGAAACAAGGGCTGAGCTGGCTTGAATTTCATGCCTACCTTGGACCAGTCATCCGTAATCAAGGTCATTTAAGAAAACAGTATCTTTGCCAACCATATGCAAATCAAAAGTGGGATGCTGAGCATACTTTTTTTTTTTAAAGATTTTATTTATTTATTTGACAGAGAGAGATCACACGTAGGCAGAGAGGCAGGCAGAGAGAGAGGGAGGAAGCAGTCTCCCCGCTGAGCAGAGAGCCCGATGCGAGGCTCGATCCCAGGACCCTGGGGTCATGACCTGAACCGAAGGCAGAGGCTTTAACCCACTGAGCCACCCAGGCGCCCCCTGAGCAGACTTTTTTAAAAGAAGAGGAAACAAGTACTTTAGTAATATATGAAATTGTTTTTCTGTCTTCAGTTCAGAGCCGTATAAAAAGTAAACGATTAGTTTATAGTTGGTTAAAAAATATTTCCTCCTATATGCAGATATGGATTTGGAAGTCTAGGGATTTCTTTTTTTTTTTTTAAGACTTTATTTATTCATTTGTCAGAGAGAGAGAGCATGCGCGAGAGAGCGAGCACAGGCAGACAGAGTGGCAGGCAGAGGCAGAGGGAGAAGCAGGCTCCCCGCCAAGCAAGGAGCCCGATGTGGGACTCGATCCCAGGATGCTGGGATCATGACCTGAGCCGAAGGCAGCCGCTTAACCAACTGAGCCACCCAAGCGTCCCAGTCTAGGGATTTCTAGAGTCTTCCAAAGAGAAGTAGAGGGCATGACCTCTGAACACTCACAGTGTAGTTGAAAATGAGAGGTTGTTTATGATAGGTGAAACTGTGCATTTCAGTAGAGATAGCAAAATTTATACTAGCCTTGCAGTTGCATTTCCCTCTGCTCCTTGCTATACCTAATTTTCCCTGCCCGCTTACCATAGTCATATCTCTTGTAAATAAATGCGTGTCATGAGACCTAAAAAGGTAATGGACAGTTGAGCACAAATCTATCATCACTAGTCAAAAAATGTAATATGTTTCTTTTTTTTTTTTTTTAATTTATTTATTTGTTAGAGAGAGAGAGCAAGCACAGGCAGACAGAGTGGTAGGCAGAGGCAGAGGGAGAAGCAGGCTCCCTGCCGAGCAAGGATCCCGATGTGGGACTTGATCCCAGGATGCCGGGATCATGACCTGAACTGAAGGCAGTTGCTTAACCAACTGAGCCACCCAGGCGTCCCAAAAAATATAATATGTTTCTTACTAATGCTGGGTCAGTAGCATCTTATAAACAAAGAATAGTGGGTACAGTGACCTTTCAACTGTAGATATGCAGGCCTATCAAACAACATGACTTTTAGCTCATTTATAGTAGAAGACTTCTCTGGTTAACAAAGCAGGTTGACAATACAGCAGATTTTTTTTTAAATATTTTATTTATTTATTTGACAGACAGAGATCACAAGTAGACAGAGAGGCAGGCAGAGAGAGAGGAGGAAGCAGGCTCTCCGCTGAGCAGAGAGCCCGATGCGGGGCTCGATCCCAGGACCCTGGGATCATGACCTGAGCTGAAGGCAGAGGCTTAACCCACTGAGCCACCCAGGTGCCTGACAATACAGCAGATTGACCACATGCCTCTATTCGCTGTCCCTCCCCAGACCCAAGTAAAATGACAGTTAAAAAGATGTTTTTAATATACAAGGGCAAAGAATAGAAGAAGAGACATAGTATACATATTTGAAAGAAGGGTGGAAAAATGACATCTGACTAAACTGAACAGACGAGGACCTATTCTAAGCATTTGCAGATGGGAATGTCTGTGAGAAGTAAACCGGTTTCCTTGTAAAAATCTCAGAGGCATAGGATTTAGGGACACAAAACATCATGTGTGTGTGTGGTGGGGTGGGGAGCTGTAATACACAGGCTGAAAGGGGGGGGAATTAATTGAAAATCTATGTAGGTGGTGTCAGAGGCCCATTAGGATTCCTTCTTTATCCCATACAGCCAGTGAAATGTTTTAAGTCCCATCCTCCAGTAGAAGAAAAGAACAAACTAATGTTCATTCGTATTTGAGGAGAAATTAAACCTACGGGGCTTCTCATTCTTGTCAGAGGAGTCAGTGAAAGGTGTAGCACAAGAATAAGAAAGGCAAATTTCTTAACTATAGGAAACAAACAGGGTTGCTGGAGGGGAAGTGGATGGGGGAATGGGGTAATTGGGTGCTGGGCATTAAGGAGGGCACTTGGTAATGAGCACTCTATGCGCAATTGATGAATCATTAAACTCTATCTCTGAAACTTTAAAAAAAGAAAAGGGAAAAAAGGCAGATTCAAAGCAAGTTAACATGTTAAATTTGTTTCTAAGCCCTCAGACCAGAGATTGGAAGATTTTTCTCTGGATAAAAAATGCCCTGGAAAAAAATACTTAAGTAACCCACCCCCACCTTTAATGAAAAGGCTGACTTATCTCCTAGTTAACTTTTTAAGACTTTTCTGTATGAATAGACAGCAAAGGATTACTAGACATTTGAGAAACACCCTTGGTATAAGAGAGTACAAAACAAAGGGGATAAAAAAGGAATATAGAAGAAACAGACAATGGAGGTAAAGGGAACCAACTTATGCATACAAGTAAACTATATAATCTTCAAAAAGATCAGTGGTATCCATGAAATAAGGAAAATATTCTCAGAGAAAGAATGATCAGAAAACAATGAAAAGTAATTCTTGGGAAATCAGCATTTAAGATTACCAAACCAAACCGAAGTTACCAGTGGGTAGAAGATTTGAAAGACACTCAAGAAAATTCTCCCAGATTATTAGACAAAAATACAAAGATGGAAAATATGAGAGGAAATTTATGATTTACTGATCTAATAGTGAACAAAGACAATAAACCAAGGAATAAAAGAAAAAATTTCCCAGATCTGAAGAATATGATTTACAGATGGAATGAATTCACTGAGTACTCAGCTCAATGAAAGAATAAAGAGCTCATCAGATCGTATCATCCTGAAATTTCATAATACCATAGATAAGACAGCAAAACCTGTTATACTTTCAGTCAAGATGGAGTAACAGGGACCAGATTTACCCCTCCATGTGAAAGAACTAAAAACTGGCAAAAAATATACAAAACAAAACAAAAAAAAAAAAAATATACAAAACAGTGGTTTTCATGATGTTGTACATCAGATAATAAAGAAAAGCAGTCCCTGAGAAATGGGAAACAATGGTGGTAAATCCTACAATTGATCCAGCTTACTGTCTGGAGTGAGTTGTCAGGCTGCAGCAAAGGGAGGACAATTAAGTGGTCTCCTAGAGCTAAGAGAGAGAACTGGGAGTTGGGAGAGGTCAAGGCAACTAGTTTTTATATACATATACCCAAGAGAGAGAAAGATCTGTAGAAGTCCCCCTTGAGTCTTCAGTAGCACTTGTATGTGAGAATAACTACCCAGAGCTGGAAAAGGAACCACTGGAAATGCCGGGAGGAAACTATCCTCAATGTTCACACAGGGCCTAGAATATTTCCTATTCACACCATTCAGAAAAACATTAATGGGGTAGAATTAGCTCTATATTAAATGTTGCTCCAATTTTACCTAACAAAACTTTAATACCTAAAAGGATCAACTCTTCATAAATTTGTTTCTCCCCCATATGAGTAAACAGCTAAGAATAGCCTATCTGTGTCTCAGAACAAGCTCACATTTATAGGAACACAAAAATATCTAGTACCTACCAGGGAAAAATTTTCAGTGTCTGGCATCCATTTAGTATTTTCCAGGCATGCAAAGACCCATAATGAATAAAATCCATCAATTGAAATCAATTCAGAAATGACACAGATGATGAATTAGTAAGCAAGGATATTAAAACAGTGAAATACTGGGGCACCTGGGTGGCTCAATTGGTTAGGCATCTGTCTTCAGCTCAGGTCACGAGCCCAGGGTCCTGGGATCAAGCCCCACATCGGGCTCTCTGCTCAGCGGGGAGCCTGCTTCTCCCTCTGTCTTCTTGCACTCTCTCTCTCTGTGTCAAATAAGTAAAATCTTTTTAAAAAAAGGGTGAAAAATTATATTCCATATGTTGAAGAACCCAAAGAAAAGATTCAGCATATTTAGAAGTAGGGATGGAAAATAGAAAAAAAGAACAAATCAAGATCCAGTGGGCAAGATTAACAATAGATTAGGCATTTCAGAAGGAAAGATAAGTGAATTTGAAGACCATGGCAATGGAAACCATCCAAAATGAAACTTAGAAGAAGAAAAGTGAAACAAAAGAGAATAGCTATGGGACAAACTACATGCAGAGCTAATGTAAGTGTAAATGATGTCTCCAAAAAAATGGAAACTTTAAAAATCTTTAAAAAAAAAAAAAAGACTTATTAAAAAGTGGCTGGAAAAAAAAGACTTATTAAAAAGTGGCTTTCAGACCTTTGGCTCAGTTTTCTGTGAACCTGAAACTGCTCGAAAAAATAGTCTATTAAAAAACAACAAAAAAAACCCTTGTTGTAAGCCAAAAAATAAGCTGCCAGAAAGAAAAGACACATTACATTTTAGAGGAACGAAATATGACAGTGGATTTCATGGAAGTAGCAGTGCATCTCAGAAGATAAGAAGGAACATCTTTAAAGTACTGAAAGAAAAAAAAAATCTGTCAACTTAGAATTCTGTATCTTGTGAACATATCTTTCAAAAGTGAAGGGGAAACAAAGACTTTTTAAAATATATAAAGTCTAATATATGTATATGTACGTATGTATATATACATATATATGTGTGTGTATATATATATATAAAAATTTATGGCTGAAAGAATTTATCATCAGCAGGCCTGCCCTATAAGAAATGTTAAGCCAAATCATTCAGGCAGAAGGAAAATGTTGTCAGATGGAAATGTGAATCTGCATAAAGGAATGGAAATCACTGGAAATGGTAAAAGTTTTTTTTATCTAAATCTCTTAAAAAAATAACCAAGTTTTTAAGAAATGAAATTCTGATACATTCTATCACATAAATGAACCTCAAAAACTAAGTTAAAAAAGCCATTTACAAATGACTGCACGTTGTGTGGTCCTGTATATATGAAATGGCCAGAATAGGCAAACAGAAAGATTAGTGGTTGCCTAGAGTTTGGGAGGGGGAGAGGGAACAATGAGAAATGATTGCTAATGAGCACAAGATTTCTTTTAGGGATGATGAGAATGTCCACAGTTAGATTGTGGTGATGGTTACACAGTTCTCTCTCTCTCTCTCCCTCTCTCTCTCTCTCTCTATATATATATATACTAAAACCCAGATGAACTTTATGGTATATAAAGAGTTATTTTTAAAAAAAACAACGAAGGAGGGTGCCTGGGTGGCTCAGTGGGTTGATCCTCTGCCTTTGGCTCAGGTCATGATCTCAGGGTCCTGGGATCAAGGCCCGCTTTGGGCTCTCTGCTCAGCGGGGCGCCTGCTTTCCCCCGCACCCTGCCTGCTGCTCTGCCTACTTGTGATCTCTTTCTCTCTGTCAAATAAATAAAATCTTCAAAAAAAAAAAAGGAAATAAAAGGGAATTATAAAAAATATTTAATCAAAAAGAGGAAAAATGTAAACAATAAAACAATAGAGAGCATTAGAAAACAAATGATGAAATGGTAGGTTTAAACCCAGCTGTATCAGGGGCACCTGCTTGGCAGGAAGCCTGGTTCTCCCTCTTTCACTTCCCCTTCTCCCTAAGGCAATACTTAGAAGAAATTTTAGGTATTAAGCATCCACATAAGAAAAGAAAAAGATGTTAAGTCAGTGACTTAAGCAAAGCCATCTTAATAAACTAGAAAGGAAGCGCAAGTAAGATCTAAAGTAGTAGAAGAAAAGAAATAACAAAATTCAAAATGGAGATCAATAAGACAGAAGAATCAGTGAAACCATAAGCTGATTTATTGAGAATATTGATAAAATGGATAAACCTCTAGGCAGGCTGAAGGGGGGTAGGGAGAAGACACAAATTAGCAATATTGAAAATGAAAGAGGGCGCATTTTTATAGATATTAAAAATGATTAGGGAACAAATTCAAACATGTTAGATAAAGTGGGAAAATGTCTTGAAAAACAAATTTTTAACGTTCATTCAAGAAGAAATGGGTAACTTGAAAACACTGTCTCTCTAGGAAAATTTAGTTTGTAGTTACTAACCATCCACAAAGAAAGTGTCAGGCCCATATGGCTCCATTGGTGAATTCTACCAAATGTTTAAGGAAGAAATACCAACAGTTTTACATGATCTTCCAGAAAATTGAATGGAAAGGAATACTTCCCTATTAATTTATTTTTAAGATTTTATTTATTTATTTAACAGAGAGCACAAGCATGGGGAGGAAGCAGAGGAAGAGGGAGAAACAGACTCCCCACTGAGCAGGGAGCCCAGTGCAGGACTTGATCCTGGGATCATGACCCGAGCCGAAGGCAGCAAGGTGCTTAACCAACTACACCACCCAGGCCCCCCTCAAGGCTTATTTTTTTTTTTTTTTAAGATTTTATTTATTTATTTGAGAGAGAGGCAGTGAGACAGCATGAGCGAGGAGAAAGTCAGAGGGAGAAGCAGACTCCCCATGGAGCTGGGAGCCCGATGCGGGACTCGATCCTGGGTCTCTGGGATTATGACCTGAGCCGAAAGCAGTCGTCCAACCAACTGAGCCACCCAGGTGTCCCACAGGGCTTATTTTTATAACTACAACTGTCAAGGCAGGCTGGCATTGGCATAAAGAGATCGTTGTAACAAAATTATGTATCTAGAAATAGACCCAGGCATATATGGACAATTGGTTTCCAACAGTAGTTCAAAATGTCATTGACCTTCTAAATAGCAACACTGGAGATTAGAAGAAGTTCTGAGGGGGGGAAAGCGTTTTCAACCTAAATATATATATGTGGTCAAGAAGTATCAAGGGGTAAACCAAAAAGAAGAGAACGAAGTATCCAGAAAATATTCTAGCAAGGTTAAAAGGGAAGGAATGTGCTAGGAGGACAACTATGCCAGAAGTCCAGGCATAAACTACTGCAGATGAGAGCAGGAAGTTCTGAGGAGTGGGGATGAGGGAACTTACAGAGAATACTATTGATAGACGTGTGTCAGAAATAATTTGTGGAACCATGGAAAAACTGGGAAGCATTAAGATGTAGCAGTTATTAAAAAAAAAAAAGATGTAGCAGTTATTAACTTGAGTAAAAAGAGGAAAGCTAGAGTTGGTCAAGAAAGGTGGTGTGCTCATCACTCGGCTTCAGGGAAATACAAATCAAAACCACAATGAGATACCACCTCACACCAGTCAGAATGGCTAAAATTAACAAGTCAGGAAATGACAGATGCTGGCGAGGATGCGGAGAAAGGGGAACACCTCCTACACTGTTGGTGGGAATGCAAGCTGGTGCAACTGCTCTGGAAAACAGCGTGGAGATTCCTCAAAAAGTTGAAAATAGAACTGCCCTATGGCCCAGCAATTGCACTACTGGGTATTTACCCTAAAGATACAAACGTAGTGATCCGAAGGGGCACGTGCACCCGGATGTTTATAGCAGCAATGTCTACAATAGCCAGACTGTGGAAAGAACCTAGATGTCCATCAACAGATGAATGGATAAAGAAGATGTGGTAAATATACACAATGGAATACTATGCAGCCATCAAAAGAAATGAAATCTTGCCATTTGCAATGACGTGGATGGAACTAGAGGGTATCATGCTTAGTGAAATAAGTCAATTGGAGAAAGACAACTATCATATGATCTCCCTGATATGAGGAAGTGGAGATGCAACATGGGGGGTTGGGGGAGCAGGAAAAGAAGAAAAGAAACAAGATGGGATCGGGAGGGAGACAAACCATAAGTGACTCTTAATGTCACAAAACAAACTGAGGGTTGCTGGGGGGAGGGGGATCGGGAGAGGGAGGTGGGGTAATGCACATTGGGGAGGGTATGTGCTATGGTGAGTGCTGTGAAGTGTGTAAACCTGGCGATTCACAGACCTGTACCCCTGGGGATAAAAAGACATATACTTATAAAAAATTTAAAAAAAAGAAAGGTGGTGTGCTTATTGTAAACTCTTTGTTTATACAGTCTATACTATCTAGGTGGTCGGTGGTAATAATGTAAGTTGTTCTTTTGGGATGAATAGAGCCAAATGGAAATAGGACTTCATAGACTTCGTTTTCCAGGTTGCTCAGTATCTGAAGTGTAGGCCTCTATTTATGAGAACCAGTGCTCTGAAGGGCTGTTCGGTCTGTCCTTTGCTCTTTTATTCAGACCTGGTGCTGGGTCAAGCCAGGTACCTCTTTAATCAGGACACTGATATGGTTGTCCCCACCCCTGATTGAAGACAGAATAGGTTACTTTACTTTTATCAGTTTCCTATTAGCCAGTGTCTTTAGGGGAAAATCTCTTCTAGAAAACTTTGTTCCTAATTGGTTCTTCGGAGAAGCAGGTTTATGAGTACCTTGATTAAACTTGTTTAAATAGGCTGATTCTTTTTTGAACGCCCTCTAGGAAGTAAGAAGAAGGAAAAGGAACGACCGGAAATTTCTCCTCCATCCGATTTTGAGCATACCATTCATGTTGGCTTTGATGCGGTTACTGGAGAATTCACTGTAAGTTTACCCAGTTGGGACTCATTTATGTATCAGCACTCAAACCTTTCTTTGCAGTATTTAGTTTCAAGCTAACTATTCTATCCACGTATTAACTGTGAATTCTTAGTGCTTTTCATTTCTTATAAAAGTGTTTGTGTTTGGATGTATCTTTTTCTTAGGGAGCTGAGCCCATTAGTTAGAATTACACAAAATAGATCTAGAAAACTAAGACATTTTATAATTTAATCAAGGCTACAATTGATTGGCTTGTTTTTATGTGTTTTGTCTTTTACTTTTGGAAATTGATTTTATTGGAGCAACTCAAAACAACTAATTTCTGAATATCTTTTTGTTAGGGCATGCCAGAACAGTGGGCTCGATTATTACAGACCTCTAATATCACCAAACTAGAGCAAAAGAAGAATCCTCAGGCTGTGCTGGATGTCTTAAAGTTCTATGACTCCAACACGGTGAAGCAGAAATATCTGAGCTTTACTCCTCCTGGTAAGACGTCATACTGTGGTAAAAGGCTGATTTCAAATGGGATTGCAGAATTGGGAAGCACACCTAGATAAAGATTGCTTCTGGAAAAGTAAAAAGCTGTGGTATGGTTCCTGTCTCTGTTGTTGCCCCTGTGTAGATCTGCCTTTTGTAAACTAATTGGAGCAGCTTTTACGCATAATTTGGAGTCTGGGGAGTATGTTAATCTCTTAGTTTTGCCAAAAGTGGATGTTTTGGCCTTTTGTTTGTTTTTTCATGTCACTGCTTTGGAATGACTCCCAGCAATAAAAGAGAAAGGCAATGATTTATAGACCTGTTCATACTAGAAATATATTTATTGTTAGTAGGACAGGAGGAGCGTTGTTTGCATATTTAAATACACAGACTTTGAAGTAAAAAATATTTAAGTCCATTCAAAAATTAAGACTTATCAAATATATAAACATAAAATAAGCATTAGAATGAAAAGATTTTATACCTTGGAATTAGATGATCATTAGGTAAGAATTGGAGTATAGTGGGTTTTTTAAAAAAATAGTTTATTTGTTCAAATCAGGGTCAGAATAAAGACCATGCAATATAGTCGCTTGCTGTGTCTCTTGATTCTCTTTTGATGTTTAGGTTCCCTCACATGGATTCTCATATTGTTTTCCTTGTAATTTATTTGTTGACCCATGGACCCATGGATTTTGCTAATTACATCCCCAGGGTGTCTTTATGTTTCTCTGACCCCTAAAATCTTACATGTAGTATTAATTAATTGCAGTTGATTACATTTTCACAGAAATACGGGCTGTGCTCAAAAAAAAAATAGCGAGCACTTGGCCAAATGATCTTGACTTTTTTACTTAGATCTTGATCTCTATATCCTTAGCAAAAGGTCAGACTTGTCCCTAGAACTTCTGTGTCAGTAAGTCTGTAAATTAGTATTTTTTAAAATCAGTGTTTGACCAGAAAATGGTATATTCTTTTCACCTGTTTTTCATATTATGTAGTTAATATATATGTTAAAGTTATATTAACTATATACCTTTAATATAATCATATTTATAAATATATATTTATATACTTATACAAATAACAAATATAAACATGTTGTATATGTTTATTAATGTATAGTATATGTTAAATACTATTAACGTGGATTATAATTACATAATTATATTAGTTAATGATCTTATTTAGCATATATTGCTAGATATTATATATATGTATAAAAATGTAAAAGTCTCTGGGCCTATTGAAAAGTAAAACAAAACAAACTTGCTCTTTTTTTTTTTTTTTTTTTTTTTGTGAGAGAGAGAGAGAGCGAGAGGGCGAGCACAGGCAGACAGTGGCAGGCAGAGGCAGCGGGAGAAGCAGGCTCCCTGCTGAGCAAGGAGCCCGATGTGGGACTCGATCCCAGGACGCTGGGATCATGACCTGAGCCGAAGGCACCTGCTTAACCAACTGAGCCACCCAGGCGTCCCCAAAACTTGCTCTTTTAAACTCCAGAATGAATGTTTCAACGTTTAGTCTTCACAAATTGTGTTTTGCCTTCAGGAATATGCTTTCTTATTGATCAAAATTTATGTCAGGTATTTCCCTTTTCACAGTTGCTGTTGTCTGAATAGTTGCTTTAAGTTTCTAGATAGACAGTTTTTTTTCTGAAGAAAATGTTGCTATGAATAAACTTCTGTTTTAATATATACACATGGAGAAGTATAGTTAGAAATGTTTTTAATAACTTTGTTAAAATGTAGTTCAAATGCTATAAAATTCACCCTTTTGTAGTATGCAAGTCAGTGATTTTTAGTAAATTTACAGAGTTCCATTAAGATTTGAGATTTGTTAACACAGTCTCATATAAATTCATATTTGATTACTAGTATTGTCATTTTTCTCAAGGTTTACTTCATCTTCAAATGTAATCAGTCTAAGAACATTTCACTTGCTCTGCTTTGTATTTTCTTCCTCTTATTTTTTTCCTTCTCTTTATTATATATACATTTTATTTTTTGAGTTGTTGACTTAGCATTATTTTCTGTTTTGTATTCAGAGAAAGATGGCTTCCCTTCAGGAACACCAGCAGTAAGTTAATATATTACTTCTTGGAGCTCTTGTTCTACCTTAAATTACTCAAAATGAATCTCAGTTTTTATTTATCTTTCTAAAATAAATTACAGCCATCAGAAATAAATAACTACTTAATGTGTTTTAAGCTAGCCAGTTGATTAAGCAAATAAGGAACCCATATTAAGTAAACAGTTTCCTCAATTAGGAGGAAACAATCTCTTTTGAGTTTTATGAAGACAAAGTGCGGTAATAAGAAATGTACCTACCTAGTACATACCTGGCATGTAGTAAGCTCTTATAAAAATTAACGTCTTCTTTTATTTCGTCAACCACCATTTTCGAAGGTGAATCTAGCTGTCTTAAATGACCGAAAATGACTCTGACTTACACAAATCCTACAGGATCTTAATTTTTGGTTTTAACAGAGTGATTGGTTCCTTTTAGGGCTTAAGGGACATAAAATTGTCCATATAAAAGTATAGATTTTCTCTTAAGAAAACTTGGTACTTATTGTAAACATTTCATAAACTTTTCTATAAGTTATAGGATTCCTTTTACTTTTTAAGTGATTAGAACCAATGAGGTTTTATCATTTTGAAATGAGCTATTAAATACATTTTTTCAAGTATGTTTATTGTTATATCTGACTTGTCTTCCTTGCTTTGCTCATGTGATTAATGCAGCTGAGTACCAAGGGATCAGAAACTTCTGCAGTAGTAACAGAGGAAGATGATGATGATGAAGAGGCTGCTCCTCCTGTTATTGCCCCACGACCAGATCATACAAAATCAGTGCGTGTCTGGGTACTTGGACTGTGGATGTCAGGGCATATGTGTTTTTAAGAAACAGCAGTCTGTAGTTGTCTGCCAGTGATTAATTTTCAAAAGCCCTCAGTATGGGGAAATCTGTTGAGGAGATCTTTACCTAAAAATCATTAATCAAAAACTAGGTTGTTGTTTTTTTTTAATTAAAATTAAATGACTTCCTTAAAAGTTAAAATAGTTACCTCATTGTTTTTCCTTTCTATATTACCCCTTCTCTTCCAGAGAATTCTTCTATTTCTCTGGCTTTCTCTGTTTTTCTCAGTGCAGATAACTGCTATATCTAAAACTTAAATCTTACCTCTTACCCAAATTGTGTAGATAATCTCCCATTTTACATTTCTCTTAAAGTCTTGGTGTCTTTCAGGAGGCTGCAGAGAATGAAATTCCCAACCAGATAGGGAACAATTTAAAAAATCGTCAGGGGCGCCTGGCTGGCTCAATGGGTTAAGCCTCTGCCTCCGGCTCAGGTCATGATCTCAGGGTCCTGGGATCAAGCCCCGCATCAGGCTCTCTGCTCAGCGGGGAGCCTGCTTCCCTCTCTCTCTGCCTGCCTCTCTGCCTGCTTGTAATCTCTGTCTGTCAAATAAATAAAATCTTAAAAAAAAAAAAAATAATGATTTTAGAGAAAGAGTCCTGTATCCCTGTGCCAGTACAAGGAAAGAGCGGGAAGGTGGTGTGCGGTGGAGTGCTGGCACAATCAGCAGGGAGGGCTCTGAGTACTGCTGCTCCTGGGTCCTGATCTAACAGTAAAGGGCTTTGTTTTCTGGCTTTACCTCCTAGAATTGGCTGTTTAAAATGAAATGGTAGAGCATTGGGTATTATATAAGACTGATGAATCACTGGCCTCTATCTTGGAAACCAATAATATACTCTATGTTAACTGAATTTAAATTAAAAAGCTTAAAAAATAATTAAAAATAAAAATAAAATGAAACGGTAGAAATCATCTTTGGTAAAAGGTTTTTTTTGTTCTTTGGGGGTTTTTTGGTAAAAGTTTTTATGAGAATTAATAGTTAATCCAACATCACGGTTTCTGTAATTTTGCTGTTTATTTCTCTTTTGTAGTAAGAAACCTGGCATATCCTTTTAGATCTGGCTAAACTTAAATTTCATTCAGAGATCTGGTGTTTTGCTAGACAGACTTTTAAAATCTATACATCATGTGTCAAAAGTGTTCAACATTTATTCATCTTAGTTACAGGTCTTTTATTAAGACAAGTTGAAAATACTCTCATTCTTTAGAACACTGGAAAAACTAGTTTTGATTAAAAATCAAAGAACTGAATAGTGTACTAGTAAGAATACCTAAAAATACTTTCCTTCGGATCTCAGTAACGAGCTATCTCTCTGCAGATTTATACACGGTCTGTAATTGACCCTATTCCTGCACCAGTTGGTGATTCTAATGTTGATAGCGGTGCCAAGTCTTCTGACAAACAGAAAAAGAAGACCAAAATGACAGATGAAGAGATTATGGAGAAACTAAGTATGTTACCTATTTTATTATTCTTAAATTGTTAACAGCTTTTGACACATTTGGGTCAGATGGATTTTAATTTATACCCTGTGTTTTGGCTTAAGACATCAATTATAGGAGCACCTGGGTGGTTCAGTCGGTTGGGTGTCTGCCTTCAGCTCATCTTGTAACTGCCTAGCTATCACACTCCATCCCTAATAAAGTCTCTATTTCTCACACACACAAAAAAACGGTTTTCGGCTCTGGACCTCCTTCAGGTCAGGGCGGGAAGCCGCCGCCCCCAACTCCCGATTGCTTGATGTCCATGAAGGTGTGCACACCGGCAACCGCGGAGTTCCTGACACCCTCCCGCGGGTGGCTTCCTTCTCCCCAAGAGGGAGTGACTGGGGAAGGGGTTCTGGAATGCCGTGGAGTTTTGACAGCGGCCTATGGCTCTGATTTTGTTTTTGGATGTTTTCCGTTCGCTCTGAGCTGGAGGGTTACAAGTTGAGTGTGTGCCGTCTGCCAGCTATTTCCTGTTGAGAATGCTTGGTAACAAATGAAGCTGGCCTACGGTTGGTGCTGGTTGCCTACGCTCGCCTGGTCCCCCACAGCACACGCAGGACACACACACAGCAGTCCATGAGACCCTCAGCATGCCTCCCTGTGAGAGCTCTGTGTCTGAGACACATTTGCACTGCCTTTCCAGATCTTCAGTTTTGGAATCATTTCTGACTCTCTGCCTGTCAAAAGGCAGGGTCCTGGGATCCAGCCCGGCATCAGGCTCTTTGCTCAGCAGGGAGTCTGCCTCTCCCTCTGCTAATCCCTCTCTCTGTCTCTCTTTCTGTCAGATATATAAATAAAATCTTAAAGAATCAAAAGACATAAATTATAAATTGTTTCCTTCTAGGAACAGTCTCTTCCGTTAAAAATCTAGTAAAGCCAAATTCATACTCTGATTTGCTTGTTTATTATGTATTGACTGTTGAGTGATATATGTGGTGATCAGTACCTTCAGGAGCAATACTTTTTCCCAAAGGGCCAAATCTGAGGGTTATGGTTGGAACCCTTATCAAAGGAAACTTGTATATATTTATATATACTTATAGTTTCTCAATACGAGAATACAAAATGTTCCCAAATAACTAAACAGTATGGCCTTCCTGTATAGATATATGTGGAAACATTAAATGTATTTTTTTTTCTCTTCTCCCTTTTCATCCATTAAATGTCATTGGCCTGAGTCAACCATTGGAAATAATGTACACAGTGCCAGGGAGAGGGTAGCAAGAATGTCCAATTACAAGTCTACAGCAACTATAGTTATAAAGAACACTGACATAGAGAGATCAAGGATCACGGAAAAGTACTGTAGCTAAAGTGGCTGTAGACCTGAGATTGGATACTTATATAAAATTGGGTTATTTGTGTGAGTTTCCTTAATATGATCATACATCCTTTTACCTTGAGCAAGTGAAAACTTAGCACAGTTTTCTCATGTTTTGGCTTGGTGGTAATAAGAATATATTGTTATAGTTTCATGTCCAAATACTAATCATAAAACTGTTTCTTAGTTGTGACTTTGTGAACTTCCTAAAAGATATGATTAGTTCATACTAAAGTAGAGTAATCTTTATAGAAATAAGTGGTTTCCTAATTATATTGGAAGATAGAAGGTATGTGGGAAGAGTCAGAAAAGCCATTTAGGGTTATTTATTTGGATATCATTTATATATTATTTCTGATAATAAGTTTCATAATTTACCATTAGTTTAATACATTTCAGTGCAATATGAAAAGTAAAATGACCAACTTCTCGATCAAGACTGAACATCCCACATCCTGAGAACCCCTTTATTCTTAGGCAGACTAAACACAGTTGGTCATTTTAAAGTGTTTATTTTTGAGAAAGAGGATAATTAAGACATTAGCTAGGAGGTCCAACGTCATGGAAATAATATGTCTTCTTGCTTCTGATACTTTCTTAAGTTTCTTCAGTGTTCTGTGTTTGAAACATATGTGATTTTTTAAAAGATTTTATTTATTTATTTGACAGAGATCACAGGTAGGCAGAGAGACGGGGGGAAGCAGGCTCCTGCTGAGCAGAGAGCCCAATGCAGTGCTCCATCTGAGGACCCTGGGATCATGACCTGAGCAGAAGGCAGAGGCTTTAACCCACTGAGCCACCCAGGCGCCCCAGCATACGTAATTTTTGAAACTTGTGTTTGAAAGTTGTGTTTGAAAACAAGTGTTCTGAAATCAGTAGAGTTTATTAAAAGGAGTCATGATATTAGTTTACAATTTTGAAATGCTTGACTGAGCTTCCAACTTTTTGTTGTTGTTTTTTGTTTAAAATAGGAACTATTGTGAGCATAGGTGACCCTAAGAAAAAATACACAAGATATGAAAAAATTGGGCAAGGGTAAGTATTTGTGACTGTATTAAACAGTATGGTAGTAATTCCTGGGTGTATAGTTTATCTCTTCTGCCTGTTGACATTGAGCACTTAGAGCATTCTATGCGTGGTATTCTTGGATTTGTGTAAATAAGTAATGTATTTATTTCTACCTGCTGTTACAAAACTGACCTATTGAGCAATGACTGTACATTGTTTCTTTCTTAAATGTTGTTTCCCATTGGTGGTTAAGAGATTAGATGGAGAAATTGACCACCAAATTTTTTTTTTTGACCACCAAATATATGTAAAAAGACAATAAGAACATTTACTACAAGATGATAGGCAATAAAACTGTATTTAATCGTGTTATTGAGTATTGAAGTTTGAGTCTACTGATCTGATTTTGTCCAGTAATTTGTGTTTTTAAACTACACTTAACTTTGTTTCTGTTGCCTGGGAGCAAATGAACATTTTGAATTTTTATTATTATTAATCTCTGGACAGTATTCTGTGAATTTAGAAAGAGAACTTAAGTCTTTTTTGAAAACCTTTATGAATTTTGTTCTAAAAACTAAATTAGGTGGGGTTCCTGGGTGGCTCAGTCAGTTAAGCATCTGGCTCTTGATTTCTGCTCCAGGTCATGATCTCTGGGTTGTAAAATCAGCTTCTCATGGGGCTCCATGCTGGGTGTGGAACATGCTTAAGATTCTCTCTCTTCCTCTCCCTCTGCCTCTCCTCCACCTCTACCTCTCTTAAAAACAAAACAAAACAAAAAAAAAACCCCACTAAATTTCGTTGCATAACTGGTTTAATAACAAAAATTGAAAATCGTCTTAATATTACTGAGCATGATAATGGATAAATTATAATATATTGAATAATATAAATGATAGTAATGAGGGAGCAAGTATAAGACCTGCCCTAAATCCAGGGTTAAATTAAGAAAGCAAATCTCAAAACATAAAATAAAAAATAAATTTAAAAAAATTAAAAAGCAAATTGCAGAAAAATACATAAAATGAAGCCATTTATAAGAAGTTTTAAAAATTATGTTGAATATATTTTATAGTGATACACACCTAGGCCATTGATAGACATAAAGTGTAGACAAATGCATGGAAAGGATGCACATCAACCACAGAATAAACACCAAATACCGATTACTTTTGGGAGCATGGAAGGATGCCTTTGGGAAGCACATGCAAGGACTTCAAATTTATTTGTTGGTTTTTGTTTCTTAAGCAGGGATGTAGATCCATGAGTATGTATTTTTTCTTTCCTTTATCTTTTCCTACATTTTTGTAGGTATATTTATGACAAATTTCTAACAAGTTTTGGCTAGGAGGATGGCCTTTTTCTTATTTTTTCCTCTTTTGTGCTTGCTTTTACTCCTGTTTAAAAATGTTAAGTCTTAAATGTTCTTTAATCCCTTTCTAGTTATTCTGAGTATAAAGTCTTTAGATATATAAATGATAGTGATTTAGAAACCTTAAATCTGGTTATGTCTTTTTTCCCCCTAGGGCTTCTGGTACAGTTTTCACTGCTACTGATGTGGCATTGGGACAGGAGGTAGCTACTTTTTCATACTTCTGGGTGTTACCATTAGCTTTTAGTATAGGAGGAAACTAGGTAAACCTATGAATAATCAATGGGAATCTTTTTTTCAGTTGAATGTGTTGAAAGAATTACTTTATGTATTTTATAGCACTTTTCTTAATAGGGGAAAAAAGAAGTAATAATGTATTGAGTTTCATAAATAAGCAGGTCTTTAAAAAATTATTTTTCCAGCTTGGAATGAAACGAGGATTAATTCCTGGCATTGGTATGACCTTGAGTTGGGTAATTAGCTTCAGGAGCAATCTTAAAGTAATTAGGCTCTAAGTATTACAAAGCAATGTTCATAGGCAGTGTGGAAGTAAAAGTACTACCTGTGAGTAAGTTACAGTCTCATTGTATAATGTAATAGATACACAATAAAGTAAATCATTACCTGGTTGGTGTTTGTAATTTTCTGAGAGAATTGGGAGACTTGTTCTGATTTTTTTTTTTTAATTTCTGTTTCCATCATAGGTTGCTATCAAACAGATTAATTTACAGAAACAGCCAAAGAAGGAATTAATCATTAATGAGATTCTGGTGATGAAAGAATTAAAGAATCCCAACATAGTTAACTTCTTGGACAGGTAAATACAAATATTTCTTTTTTTTTTTTTTTTTTTTAAGATTTTATTTATTTATTTGACAGAGGTTACAAGTAGGCAGGAGAGGCAGGCAGGGAGAGAGAGGAGGAAGCAGGCTCTCCGAGGAGCAGAGAACCCGATGCGGGGCTCGATCCCAGGACCCCAGGATCATGACCCGAGCCGAAAGCAGAGGCTCTAACCCACTGAGCCACCCAGGCGCCCCTAAATATAAATATTTCTTAAACAGTGGGCGGGGGGGAGTGGAAATTTTACATCTGTGGTTTGGGGGCTAACTCAGGCACTTGATCAGAGTAGGTGTCAGTGTTGATAAGTAAGCTTGAAGGAGGATGAGAGGTAAAAGAAAAAATAGCACATTGCAGGGGTACCTGAGTGGCACAGTTGGTTAAGTGTCCTACTTTTGGTTTCCACTCAGGTCATGATCTCCAGGTCATGGGATCAAGCCTGGGTAGAGCCAGGCCTTAGGCTCCATGCTCAGTGCGGGAGTCTGCTTGGGATTCTCTCCCTCTGCCCCTCCCTCCTTGTTCCACTCTCCCCCCATGTGCGCATGCTCGCTAGCTCTCTAATAAATCTTCAAAAAAGGTCGGGGGGGGCACATTGCACTTTAGCCGGCTTTTTTCTACATATATATCACCTGGCAAATAAGGGAGACCAGTTAAATGAAGGACATTACTGCTGGTGCTTATATTAATTACAAATGATCAGAAACAGAAACATTAAGGAAATGAGCTATGATTCATGTGTTGACTGACAGCAGTGCCTGGCCACATGGTTTTTAAACTTTCAGATCATGTTTCTATTTTAGATCCTGTCTTTCATGGGCAAATAGTTTGTCAAAACATCATTTAAGAATTGATGTTAAAGGGGCGCTTGGGTGGCTCAGTGGGTTAAGTCTCTGCCTTCAGCTCAGGTCATGATCTCAGCGTCCTGGGATCAAGCCCCGCACTGGGCTCTCTGCTTAGTGGGGAGGCTGCTTCTCTCTCTCTGCCTGCCTCTTTGCCTACTTGTGATCTCTCTGTCAAATAAATAAATAAAATCTTTAAAAAAAAAAAAAGAATTGATGTTAAATAACAGAGCAAAGAGCAGAATAGAAAATTATATTCTACGATTATATGGGGATTATTAAGCAGTTACATATATGCAAATGAAAGAATTGAAAAATAAATGAAAATTAGAATAGTGATTGTGGTGGAGATAGAAGATTATAGGTGACTTTCTTATTTCCACATTTAAATGTATTTAGAATGGGAAAAAGATAATACATTTTTAGGTTTTAGCCCTAGTAATGGAGGCCATGTTCATAAAAATCAATTTTCTAGGTCTTTTTCCCTGCTTTTGAAAATACTATGTCAAGTCGGTATTGCAGGATGGGTAAGATAAGCCATAGCTTTGGAATCCATTACACTTGGCTTCTGATTCTGGTTCTGTCACTTACTGGCTATGTGAACTTGGATGAGTGACTTCTCCAAGCCTCCATTTCTTCATCTGTAAAACAGAACAAATGATTCCTACCTTACAGTGTTATATTAATTGAAATGATAAGTTACAATTGTAGGCCAGCTCTGAAATCACTCAGAAAAGTCCTAGTGCCTGTCAGTTACTTTGCTGCACTGTGGGGTTGCAGCTGGCCGGTTTTCTTCCTGGCCCTCAGAGCTTCCAGCTTTTTGGCTTTCTGATTAGGGAGTCTGACATTTGAATTCTTCAGTGCAGAGTGGTGTGAAAGTAAAAACGCACGTGTATTTTGTGTGTTTTTCATGTTTTTTTAGTTACCTGATGGGAGATGAACTGTTTGTGGTGATGGAGTACCTTGCTGGGGGATCGCTTACTGATGTTGTGACAGAGACCTGCATGGATGAAGCACAGATCGCCGCTGTCTGCAGAGAGGTGAGTGCGCTCCCTTTCCGGTAAGTTACAGCCATGCATGGTTAGCAGGAGGTTAAAAAAAAAATGGAGGAGGAGAGCTTTCGCACAAGTGATTTTTTACTGTGTGCGATACTTTCTCTACATACTCTGTGCAAGTTGTCTCCATACCATTTAATCCTTCCTCTGCAAGCTAATTCTGGAATAAAGTATGGATTTTTGAAGAGCCCAGCTTACAGGTAAATTTCAGGGAGTTCGTCATTAGAACTTATCATCCCAACAGGGTACTTTTAAGAGTGAAAGGAAAGGCCGCTCAACAGTGGAAACAATGACTGTCTCTCACAAAGCAGGACACATGTTCACCTTAAGTATTAAGTCTGCTTCTGGCTTTATTAATCTCCTCAGAGGTGAAAAGCTAGGTGTTTCTTGATATTCACTATTTAATTTTTAGATGTATTGTTGCTTAAGCCAGTAGAATTCTGCCAAATTGCCTAAGTCTAAACTAAAACTAAAAATTTTTATTTCTGAGTTAATTATGCTCCACCGAAGGGGTAGACCATTTGGTTGTTTCAGGAGGGGAGGAAATAACTCTTTAACAGTTATGAATATGGTATTTTAATAGCATAGCTCTGACAAAGAGTAGTCACTTAAAAGCTGACAAAAACTCAAGAATGTATCCATACTTAATTTGTTTCTCCAATAATTTATTTTTATAATTGTTTTAAAAATTATTTTAGGAGTTCCTCGAATTGTGACAAATTTGTTTCTGTTGTACAAGTGTTTTGGGGAGGATTTGTTCTCAAGAATCTGCTTAAATGCTTGGTAAATGCAGAACTGAGCCTGGGTGGCTCAGCTGGTTAAACATCTACCTTTGGCTCAGGTCATGATCTCAGGGTCCTGGGATCAACTCCCACACCGAGAAGTCCCTGCTTCTCTCTGTCTTCTGCTCCCCCTGCTTGTGCTCTCTCTCTCTCTCTCTGACAAATAAATCTTTAAAAAAAAAATGCTTGGGAGGCACCTGGGTGGCTCAGTGAGTTAAGCCTCTGCCTTCGGCTCAGGTCATGGTCTCAGAGTCCTGGGATCGAGCCCCACATCGGGCTCTCTGCTCAGCGGGGAGCCTGCTTCCCCCTACCCCTCCTCTGCCTGCCTCTCTGCCTACATGTGATCTCTCTGTCAAATAAATAAAATCTTTAAAAAAAATGCTTGGGAGGCGCCTGGGTGGCTCAGTGGGTTAAGCCTCTGCCTTCGGCTCAGGTCATGGTCTCAGGGTCCTGGGATCGAGTCCCGCATCGGGCTCTGCTCAGCAGGGAGCCTGCTTCCCTCTCTCTCCCTCTGCCTGCCTCTCTGTCTACTTGTGATCTCTGTCTGTCAAATAAGTAAATAAAATCTTAAAAAAAAATGCTTGGTAAATGTAGTACAGTTTATCTGTCTTTCCTTGAATGGATAGTAGAATATTTTAAGTGAGATTTTTAGTTGTTATTCATAATGTACAGTCTTTATTTTGTTGTTCTCCTCTAGTGGGGGTAAGAAATAAAAATACAACTTTTTCCAAGCTTATATTTTATATCCAGTTAATATTCAAAAACAGGGGCAAGCAGATCTCAAAACTCTAATCTTGTTCTTGAATTTTAAGGAAGGGGACAGAGTTTTTCCTTACTTCTGACTCTGTGCTTTCTGAAACATGGCATAAGAGGAGAGTTACTCTTTCATCAGTGGTGTCTAAGTTGTTGAAATCACTTTATGTAAAATCTGCTCTAAAAGAAATGAAGAAAATATCCTAACATCACATCAGTGAACAGCTGGATAGAACTGGACCTCCCAGGTTCTAACCTACTTTTCAGGGGCTAGATTAGAATTCTGAAGCAATGCTTTAGGCCATAAGTACTGACTCGCTTCCTTTAGACTTTTCAGGGACTGTTCCATTGATAGGTGTTTTTCTTGTTTAGTGTTTACAGGCATTGGAGTTTTTACATGCTAATCAAGTGATCCACAGAGACATCAAAAGTGACAACGTGCTTTTGGGGATGGAAGGATCCGTTAAACTTAGTAAGTAGCAAATGACTAAGTAACATTTATTACTATAGTTCTGCCTTTTGTTTAAGTAAAAAGAAACCTGTTAATATTTTTGTGACTTAATATATGGAAGGGGAGGGAGAAAATGGTAAAGAATATGGACTCTCAGCTGGACAGCTTGGGTTTAAATAGCAGATCAGCTACTACTTGCTGAATAATTTGGGATGAGTTATTTAATCTCTATTTATGTTCTCATATGGTAAGGAAAATAATAGTTACTGTCTCAGATATATAATACAGTTACTGTCTCAGTTACTCTGAGAATTAAAAATGTAAAGCACTGAGGAACAGTGCCTGGGACTGTCCTCATGTTGGTACTGTCTTCTAAAGATAAGCTTGAATTTGTCTCTGTTATTAGGGTAAATCTTTCTCATTGTGCTCTTCAGCTTTCTTAGGATTTGATAGACCATGGCCTATTTGGGGGAGGACTTTATGACCCTGACCTGAGAGATGACTAGAAATAAAACCTCTGTTCCTAATTATCTTCTATATCAGACTTGATAGAATCATGGGGGGAGAAGTCCTGGACTTCTTTTCCTCTGCTTGCTGTTATCTGTCAGTTTCAACCACTGCCACCTGGAGGATTCAAGAAGAACTTCTGTTGAGGTTCCTCCAACTATGCAAAATCCAAGGCATTTCTTGGATCAACAGATCAAAATTTTTTCCTTCTGCTCTGTTGGAGTGTTTGACTCCTTTTTCAGTATCTCTTTTTTAAGATATTTCTTCTGGGGATTATTCAACCACAAGAAAGGGGTTCTACCAGATGGTCAAAAATATGATTACTAATCTTAATCAGCAGGCAAAATAGAAATGGACATTCTCATACTTTTTTGGTGGATACATATGTAAGCTGACTTAGACTTTTTTGGATAGTATTTTATCCTGGCTCTTTCACATACTAGATGAATGATCTTGGATAACGTATCTAAAAATATGTATGCCTTAGTTTCCCAATTTGCAAAATGAGAATAATATTAATAAATATACCTATCTCAATGTTATCATGAGGATTAGGTGTGTTGATTTCCTATAAGATACTTAGAACAGTACCTGGTTTGTTACAAGTACCCATTTTAGCTATAAATATGATTTGACTGAACAATTGCTCACTTAGTATTCTCTTGGATAAAATTATTGAACATATGCACAACAGTAAATACAAAGTTCTGTGTAACATCGTAAAGAACCAAAAAAAGTACCTTAAATGTCTAGCAGTATGGGAATGGTAAATTATAATTTTGTTATTTTGTAATATTGTGTGGTTATAGTAATGAGGTAGATCAATGTTTACAACTGTGGAAAATCCCTAAAAATAAATTTTAAAAAACAGTTTACTGGAGCACTTGGGTGGCTTAGTTGGTAGAGCTTGTGACTCTTGATCTCAGAGTGGTGAGTTCAAGCCCCATGTGGGGGTAGAGTTTACTTTTTTTTAAAAAAGCAGTTTAACAGAGTGTCCTAACTAGGTTGAATAAACCATTCAGTTCACAGATGATGTTTGTACCTGTGTAAATTCATAACAAAAAGTCCAAAGCTTACAAACCTAAATGGTAGTAAGTGTTGAGTTTAAAATAGAATGGGTCTGTAGAAGGGAGGAAAAAAATTATAGATTCTCATCCCAAAGATTCTCATCCCACTAAATTTAACACTCAGTGCTAACCTAGGCTTTCTGTGCCTGTTACAAAATGAGGTGGTTGGAGTAGAGTAAGGTGGTGAGGACCTTTTTCGGTACAGTTGCAGTTAAAGCTGTTCTTTTTCTAGGCTGTCTGCTAGGTCAGATACTTAGTAATTCTGGCTTCTGTTTGTTTTCTTCAAAAATAGTCCCCATTTCCTGACCTTTTTACCTGATTTGTAGAATTTTAGTTTTGATGCTCACCTTTGGTAACTTTCCTTTTTCAACTTTATTAAAATTTTTGGGATAATTATTTAGAATAAAAGACCACCTGATCATTTGGCCTTTGCTTGTGGGAAATAAAAGTAAACAAAGTGAGAGTATATAACATCATCAAGATACTTGTAAACCCATTCTGCATTTTACACTGTACCCCGTAAACCCATTCTGGTTTACTTTTTTTTTTTTTTTTTTTTTTTTAAGTAAGCACTATGCACAGCGTGGGGCTTGAACACGACCTCGAGATCAAGAGTCACATGCTCTATGGACTCTTCAGTAGCCAGGTGCCCCTGGTTTACTTTTTGAATACAGTTGTAAAAAAGAAGAGGCTGAACAGTCAAATGTATTAATTAAGCCATCTATCATGAGCTCTTAGATAAAAGTATCCATGGGCACCATTAACTGTAGATATGTTTTGTTTTGTTTTATAGCCGACTTTGGGTTCTGCGCCCAGATCACCCCTGAGCAGAGCAAGAGAAGTACCATGGTTGGAACGCCATACTGGATGGCACCAGAGGTGGTTACACGGAAAGCTTATGGCCCTAAAGTGGACATATGGTCTCTGGGTATCATGGCTATTGAGATGGTAGAAGGAGAGCCTCCATACCTCAATGAAAATCCCTTGAGGGTAAGAGCAATTAAACACCAGCCTTATTTTTAGAAAAACACATTTCTTCAGAACATTTATTTAGAATCTGATTGCTCCAGCCACTTAGCAAAAATTTAGGATACAAAGTTGATATAATCTAGTCTCTGCATCTAAAAATACTACTTCTTCTGGATTATTGAGCTGAATGAGTTAGGTAAAGAGTTTGTAGATTTTTAGTGAAATGTATGGTATTAAATTTTGCACTTAAGTAAGACTTTTACTTTTCCGCAAAGGATCTCTAGATGTACTCTTCAGATACTCAGCTTTGAACCTTGGCCTCTGTACTGCCAGGTACACAGGAGAGGAAAACAAGGTCACATCTATAAGAAATCTGTGTAGATAGCAATGTTAAAAGCTCACAGTCAAAGAGTGAGGGTCCTGAGTTACAGATGGGGTTGGTAGACTTGAAACAATTGGGCATTTCAGCAGCGGAGGTGGGGAATTGAGGAGTTCATTCATTCTTCTTTCTGTCTGTCTTTCTCTACTTCTACTTTTAAATTACCATATATGGCTCAATATCATTAGTTACTAAAGAAATGCAAATCAGACACCAAAAAGATACTACATCACACCTATAAAAATGACTGTAATCAAAAAGATGGATAGGGGCGCCTGGGTGGCTCAGTGGGTTAAAGCCCCTGCCTTTGGCTCGGGTCATGATCCCAGGGTCCTGGGATCAAGCCCTGCATTGGGCTCACTGCTCAGCGGGGAGCCTGCTTCCTCCTCTCTCTGCCTGCTTCTCTGCCTGCTTGTGATCTCCATCTGTCAAATAAATAAATAAAATCTTTAAAAAAAAAAAAAAAGATGGACAATAATAAGTGTTAGTGAAAAATGTGAAGAAATTGGACCCCTCATACATTAGTAGTGGAAATGTAATATGGTGCATGTAGCACTTGAAAAACAATTGGACAGGGACGCCTGGGTGGCTCAGTTGGTTAAGCGGCTGCCTTCGGCTCAGGTCATGATCCCGGCGTCCTGGGATCGAGTCCCACATCGGGCTCCTTGCTCAGCAGGGAGCCTGCTTCTCCCTCTGCCTCTGCCTGCCACTCTGTCTGCCTGTGCTCGCTCTCTCTCCCTCTCTCTGACAAATAAATAAATTTAAAAAAAGAGAGAGAGAAACAATTGGACAGTTCTTTCAAAAGTTAACATTGAGTTACCATATAACCTAGTAATTTCACTGCTGGGTATATACCCAAGAGAATTAAAAGCATACATCCACACAAAAACTTGTACACAAATGTTCAAAACAGCATTATTCATAATAGTTAAAAGGTAGAAACAATCCAGATGTCTTTGGACAATCACAATCACCTGATGAATGAGTGAGTAAAAGTGGTATATCAATGCAATGGGATATTATTTAGTCATAGTAAAAGTAATGAAGTACAGATACAGATGACATTAAACCTGAAAGCAATATGTTAAATGCAAGAAGTCCTACACAAAAGATCACATATGATGTGACTCCATTTGCAGTCAGTTTTTGTCATTCATGGTAATTAGGTTTTGCAAAGCCACAGATAACTGAATTAACCAATTAAATGGTGAACTGTTGCTGCTAGGGGAAATACAGGGTTGGGTTCCTGCAAGCCTGTGGTCACATTTGTTTTTTAAGATTTCATTTACTTATTTTATTTGAGAGAGAGACAGAGTGTGTGAGTGTCGGGGAGGAGCAAAGGGAGAAAAGCCCAAGCAGACTCCTTGCTGAGTGCGGAGCCAACTCAAGGTTCAGTCCCATGACCCTCAGATCACGACCTGAGCCAAAATCAAGAGTTGGTGCTCATCCAACTGAGCCACCCAGGCGTCCCAGTTTATGGTCACGTTTTTGTCAACTGATCAGTCCATAACCTTGCTTGATGTGTGTTTCTTCCTAAAGCCATTTTCATACATATTGTTGATGGAGTAATGTTGAAGTCACAGCTGGTATACGTATAACTCATGCCTGAATGAAGCTTTCCAAATGTGTTTTCTCCACAAGGTGCATCACAGCCTCCTTGCACTTAGGACACCAGACGGCACTTCAGCGCTGTGCTTTTTGCCTCTTGGCGCATATCCATAAATGACCACAGAAGCACTGAGAGTATTGGTTTGGGGGTTAATAAGTTTTAGCATGAGTAGGTGAGTTTACATATAAGGAATCTACAAGTAATGAGGATCAGCAGCATATGAAATCTCTGAATAGATATATTTATTTATATATATATATATAAATAAAAAGAATAGGCAAATCCATAAAGATAGGAGATTTATGGTTTCTAGGAACTGAGGAGAAGAGGGAAGAAGGAATAACTACAATACACGTGGGTATTCTTCTTAGAGGGATAAAAATGTTCTGGAATTAGTTGTCATGGTTGTACAGCTTTACAAATACACTAAGAACACTGAATTACACACTTTACAAGGGCGATTTTTATAGTATATGGATTACCCCTCAATGAAGCAGTTATTTTTAAAAGTTCTTAAATTACCATGTATGACTATAGGCTTACTGCCAGACTCTTTTTCCTAATTTTTTTCCAACTAAGTTGGATTTGCTCTAAAGTGGGCTCCAGAGGCCAAGTAGGAGAGGCCCTTTCTGGGTGGCATTGAATTTTGATGCTCTTTTTCCTGAATGTTTTTCATCTCCTTGCAAAAAAAAAAAAAGTTCAGGTGAGAAGTTAAATATTTTTATAGAGGTGATTAGCTTTAGAACACTTTTAGGACAGTTTTTAAAACCCTCTCATTTCATTCATTTAACAAATATTGATTCAGATACCTGCTCTGTGGTAGGCACCATACAAAGTGCTATCTACTGACAAAAATTCCTGCCCTCACGGTTTCTGGGTGGCTCAGTGGCTTAATTATCTTCCACTCAGCTTGTGATTTCAGGGTCCTGGGGTGGAGTCCCATGTGTGGCTCCACACTCAGTGGGGAGTCTGCTTGTCCCTCTGCCCCTCCCCCTGCTTGTGCACTCTCTGTCTCTCAAATAAATAAAATCTTTTTAAAAAATCCTGCCCTCATAGAAAGTAGAGAGAAAAAATAAGAATAATATGTAATATATTAAGTGATAGAAACTAAGTGCTGGGACTGGTAGGGAGGGAGTCAAGAGAGTGTTTGGTTTCATAAGAGTGCTTGGAGAGGGCTTCACTGGGGTGACATTTGAACATATAAGATAAGAGAGTTACACTGAGTTACCAAAGGGAAGAACATTTCAGTCAGAAAGACAGCACCTGAAAGGCCCTGAAGCAGAGGCATTTTTGGTATATTCAGAGAGCATTGAGGATTTTTCCCCCATAGCTAGTGTGCAGGGAACATACAGCAGGAGGAAAAAGGTAAATCAGTGAAGAAATGGGACGAGACTATGTAGTGCCTTTTCAGACCTTTATAAGAATTCTGGCTTCTACATAGGTAAGACAGGCAAACAACTGGAGAGTTTGGAGCAGAGATGTTAAATGGTCTTACTTGTATTTTAATGGGATCACTCTGGCTACTTGAGAAAAGATTTTCAAGTGAGGCAGAGATAGATATAGGAAAACCAGTTAGAAGAAAAGACATAATGGCACCTTAGACCAGAATCGTATCAGTAGAGGTGGGAAGTAGTAGAAGAAGTAGTTGGATTACGGATATATTTTAAAAGGAGAGCCTTTCTGGGAGAGAAAGAGAGAGATGACTCTAAGAGTTTGGCCTAAGCAACTGGAATGATAAAATTCAAGTTCACCTTAACTGAATTGGGCAAGGCTGCAAGTAGAGTGCTGTGTGGGGGTGGCAGGTGGGACATAAGGAGGTAACATTTTAGCATGTTTTAGACATGTCAAGTTTGTAGTGCCTACTAAGACATCCAAGTGAGGGGGTGCCTGGGTGATTCAGTCAGTTAAGCATCTGACTCTTGGTTTTGGCTCAGGTCATGATCCTCAGGATTGTGAGATCTAGCCCCACAATGGCTAAACCTCAGTAAGGAGTCTGCTTCAGATTTCCTCTACCTCTCCCTCCCCTCTTGCACACATGGCTCGAGAGCTTGCCCTCTCTCTCAAAATAAATAAATTTGGAGGGGAAAGAGACATCCAAGTGAATATGTTGAATAGGCTGTTGGGTATGGCCATCTAGGATCAGGCCAGAGGTGTAAAATTGAGACTCGTTAGCTACAGAAATTGAAGTTATATGTCTGGATAAGATCACCAGGTCAAGTAGGCATAGACAGACAGTGGAAAAGATTCAGCTTGTATCCTGAAACATTCGATCCATAGTTAACACTTGATGTAGCAGACCAGCAGAGGAGACTGAGGAGGAATGGCTGGAGAGGTACACAAAACCAAATAAACACATGCCCTTGATTCTCCATGCAAAAAGCAAGGGAGACATCAGCGTGTCAGCAACCACAGCTAATCAAGTAAGTTGAGGACTAAAACGATCATTCAAGTTGGCAGCGATCATTCAAGTTGGCAGCGATCATTCAAGTTGGCAGCATGTGAATGTAATTGTTGGAAACTTAGCAAGCAGGAAATTCTGCTTCCTGTCAAGATTCACCACCCTTGCCTAAAGTAAAACAGCAAAAATTAGCATATGTGAAACAATGGTTTGCAAGACACTGGACATCTGTGAAGAAAGTGATCTCCAAAGGGAAAGGCTTGAGGTGAGCGCTGTGATTGGTCCAGCTTAATGTATTGAGAGGGTTTTAAGCCCTGTGCAGGGAGGAAGAACCCAGGTGGGACACAATGGCCTCCTTGAATTAAGGAGAAGGATTTGGAAGTCTGAGGAGACCAAGTTGGCTAGAGTTTACAGGACAGAGAGCAGGAGAGGAGAATGTCTCATAGAAGATGCTGGAATCAATGGAGTCCCCTTGAGCCTTCAGCAGACACTGGTGCATCTATCCAAGGTCGGGGGTATACCCATATGAGATTGAAGAAAACAGTGCTTGGTGCTCATAAGAGGCTGGGAATAGTGCCTGCTTCTGTCAGCCACAGTGGAAAACCTTGTAATGCACAGGATATTGAATAGAAGACTCAAAAGAGTCTTGCTTCACTGGTGGGAAATACCCCTAGACTGCCTGCTGCTATAGTCCCAGCTAACCCACCTGAAAAGCAAGACCTGAAGAGATCCCAGGTAACTTGTGTTGCAGAACAAAACTCAAGAATACTTATAGGAATATGGAAATATCCAGCAGCCAACAAGCACGTAAATATCCAGTCAGAGTTTATCAGGCAGACAGGAGAGCAGGAAAGTACAACCTATGATGAGAAAACCCACTGCAGCAGACCAGAACTGACCGAGAGAAGAGCACACAAAGTCATTAAAGCAATTTTTGTAACTGCATTCCGTATGTTAAGGGTAGCGGCGTTTGGAGTGAATAGAGACAGAAATGAAATTTTTAAAAAGATGAAAAATAGCAAAAGTGAGAACTTCAGGTGTTCTAATATATGTGTAACCAAGTTTGGGGGGGTGGGGGAATCAAGACTTCTGTAGCCAGCAAATATCTTTTAAAAACTGAGGTGAAATAAAGATTTTTCTAGACGCAGACATTGAAAGCATTTATTACCAGCAGATCTACAGTATAAGAAATACTAAACGAAGTCTTTCAAGCAGAAAGAAAATGGTAATAGCGCTCTACAAAAAGAATCGAAGAGTGCTAAAAATAACTATGTGAGTAAATATATAAGATTTTTTCCTTATGTAAATATCTTTAAAAGATAAAACTTTACATGAAAAAAAACTTTACATGAAAGTAATAATGGAGGGGGAGGAAAAGAACACAGATAAAAGTAAAATGACAAAAGCATAAAGCTGAGGGGGAGAACCATAAGATTGATGCAGTCTGTGGGAAGTGGTGTAATAATGCGATGGTTGTGAATGGAAAGATACATGCTCTCACCTCTTCAGCAAGCCCTAAAATAAAGAATGAATTACACCTGATAAAATTCAGCTAAGGAGATAAAATAGGATCATAAGTCATACTGAGTTAAAGAGAAGAGCTCACACTGATGAGTTCATGAAAGGGGCAAGGGCCAACTGAAAGCTCTAGTGGCCAAAGATGCAGCAGTTTGAACCACAAAGTGGGATAGCAACCCACAGGATAATGTTTATGTGTCCGTGCTGATGCAAGTAAGTGAGTAAATAAATAAGTTGGGGCAGAAGGGACAAGTCTTATGAGAAGAACTCCAAATAATTTATGTGGATGTTCCCCCTTAAGGCAGATAGAGCATAAGTCCCCACTCCTTAAGTATAGACGGCACATAGTGATTTTATTCTGAAGAGCAGAATATAAAAAGTAGAGAAAAGAGTAACTTAGCAGAAGAGAAACCTGACAAGCACAGACCTCAGATAAGGTCAACGTACAGTCATGAATTAATTTGGTAGTATGTACTTTTTTTTTTTTAAAGATTTTATTTATTTATTTGAGAGAGAGGCAGTGAGAGAGAGCGTGAGGGAGGAGAAGGTCAGAGGGAGAAGCAGACTCTCCGTGGAGCCGGGAGCCCAATGCGGGACTCGATCCCGGGACTCCGGGATCATGACCTGAGCCGAAGGCAGTTGTCCAACCAACTGAGCCACCCAGGCGTCCCTGGTAGTATGTACTTTTGATATGATGCAGTGAAAATGGCACTTTAATTGTGATCTTCCTTCCCAAAGCCCATATTCAAAGTCTGTAATCACAAGGAAAACATCAAATTCCAATATCGGGCATTCTATAGTATAAAAACTGACCAGTACTCCTCCACACTGTCAAGGTCATCAAAAGCAAAGGAAAGTCGAAGAAATTGTCACTGTCAAGAGGAGCTAAGGAGACATGAGTGTCCTGAAACAGCAGAGAGTGGGAGAGTGAGTGAAATGGGGAAATACGTAGTAGGAATGCTGGACATCCTACGGGCCTTTTAATAACGAGGTGAATGATGCCAGTCATCAGGAATGTATCTTTTTCTTCCACTGTCCTTAGCTGCACAGGTATAGGCAAGGAGTAAGCAGTTTTAATGTGTAGCAAAGTGAATGCTGTGAAGTGCAAGAGGATCAGCGAGGCGATTATGATGAACGCTGGAATATCAGTGGGATTTAGGTTTAGCGGAGTCAAAGGGATTGCTGGGATTGGGGGTGCCCAGAGTGAAAAAAGTAGGAGGTAAAGAGCAGCTGCATTTTCAGGCTTGTGGTCATGAGTACTGATGATGAGGCACAGGCTGTGACTATGGGCTTGTGTGGCTGAGGGAGGCCAGAGGACAAAAGCATGGGAGAAGATGAGGGCAAGGAACTCTCACTAGCCTCTCAAGCTGTTGAAATCCCTGGGAGTTATGAGTACTGTTAGAGACGATGAAAACAGTGTTTGGTAGATGTGGTGGATATGAGTCTGCAAGCCCGGGAGTTCTGGAGGACAGGGTAGGTATCTCAGAGAGGCAATGAGAAGCCACAAGGACCCTCCTTCTCTAGGTGCAGTGGCGCAAAGTCGGGGAGGGAACAGTGTCCCCTAGAGTGCACTGTGGATGAGGCAGTCCTTCAGGGGAGAGCCAGGCCTTAGTAGATGAGGTAGGACTTAGAGGAAAGGTGGTTTAGAGGAGGGGTAGGACAATGGTACGGAAAAAATCAAGGCAGAAAGGGGAGTGTGCAGCGCTAGATGGGCCTTAGAGTGCAGATAGCGAGGAAATGGGCACACTCATATCCTGATGGTTTGAGCATCAGTATCCCTTTTTTGATGGCATTTTGGTTGTACTGCAGAAATGTGAAATAATTCAGGAGAAAATTTAGGCGACCTTCGGTTTGGCAGTGTTTTTAGATCAAAAAGCATGATCCATCCATGAGAGAATAAATTGGACTTCATAAAAATTGGAATCATCCTGGCTAGCTCAGTTAGAGGAGTGTGCGCGACTATTGATTTTGGGGTTGTGAGTTCAAGCCCCATGTCAAGTATAGAGATTACTTAAATTAAAAAAACTAGGGGCACCTGGGTGGCTCAGTGGGTTAAAGCCTCTGCTTTCAGCTCAGGTCATGATCCCAGGGTCCTGGGATCGAGCCCCACATCGGGCTCTCTGCTCCGCGGGGAGCCTGCTTCCTCCTCTCTCTCCCTGCCTGCCTCTCTTGCCTACTTGTAATCTCTGTCTGTCAAATAAATAAATAAAAATCTTTTAAAAAAATTAAAAAAACTAAAAGAAAATGGGAATCTTCCTTTCTGAGAAAGACACTATTAAGAGAATAGAAAGACAAGTCACAGACTGGGAGAAAATATTTGCAAAACACCCATCTGCTAATCAGATGCTATCCAAAATATATAACGAGCCCTTCAAACTTCAACAATGAGAAAATAACCTAATGTAAGAATGGATAAAAGATCTCAACAGACAATTAAAGAAGATAACACAGATGGGGTTCCTGGTTGGCTTAGTTGGTGGAGCAAGAGTACGACTCTTGATCCCGGGGTCATGAGTTCAGGCTCCATGTTGGGCGTGGAGATTACTTAAATAAATACTAAAAGAAAAAAAGAAGATACAGATGGCAAATAAGCATATAATAAGATGCTCGACATCATGCAGTGGGAGTCGATCCCAAGACTCTAGGATCATGACCTGAGCCAAAGGCAGTTGCTTAACTAACAGCTACCCAGGCTCCCCAAGCCTAAAAATTTTTAATGGCAGTACCAAATGCTGGTTAGAATGCAGAGCAGTAGCAACTCACATTCCTTGCCGATGGAAATGGAATATGATAAAGCCACTTCAGAAGACATTTTGGCAATTTCTTACAAAACTAAACATGCTCCTAACGTGCAGTTCACAGTTGTGCTCCTTATTATTTATCTAAATGAGTTGGAAATTGATGTTCACACAAAAACCTACACACAAATGTTTATAGCATCTTTATTCATAATTGCCCCAAATCAGAAGCAACCAGCCAAGATGTGAAGTATATAAATATGCTTTATTTTAAAAGGGTGAGTGTATAAATAGACTGTGGTACATCCATACGGTACAGTGTTATTCCATGACATTAAAAAGATAAAAAACAAAAATCAAACTGCAAAAAGACATGGAAGAACCTAAAATGCATATTGCTTAGTGAACAAATCCAGCCTAACACAGCTACATACTGTATGATTCCAGCTACAGAGGCTAAAAAAGATCAGTCGTACTCTCTAAAGTAAATAAATCTTTAAAAAAAAAAAAAAATGGGAGAGGGTACCTGGGTGGCACAGTCTGTTAAGCCTCTTGACTCTTGGTTTTGGCCCAGGTCATGATCTCATGATCATGAGATAGAGCCCAGCGGTGGGCTCCACACTGAGCATGGAGTCTGCTTCAGATTCCCTCTCCCTTTCCCTCTCCTGCCTCTGCCCCTCCTGCTCATGCTCTCTCTTCTCTAAAATAAGTACGTATGTCTTTGGGGGAAAAAATTCAGTGGTTACCAGGTGTTTGTGGGGGTGGGGCAGGGAATATGAATGGGTGGAGCATAAGGGATTTTTAGGGCAGTGAAATTGTACCGTATGATATTATTATGTCAGAAACATGACAGTATGCATTAGTCAAAATCCATAGGACTGTACAACACAAAATGTGAACCCCAATGTAAACCAGAGACTCGTTTAATGAAGGTGTACCAGTGACCCTTAACTGTGCAGAACAAACTGGAGGGGAGGTGGATGAGTAGGGGAATGGGTTAAATGGGTGATGGGTATTAAGGAAGACACTTGTGATGAATATTGGGCATTATATGAAAGTGATGAATCAGTAAATTCTGTTCCTGAAACCAATATTCACATGATATATTAACTAACTAGAGTTTAAATAAGAGTGTATCAGTAGTGGTTCATCACTTGTAACCAGTGTACCATATTAATGTAAGGAGCCTCTCCCGTTATTAACATCCCTCACCAGCGAGTACATTTCTTACATTTGGAGAACCTACATTGGCACATCATTATCACCCAGAGTCTACAGATTGCATTAGGGTTCACTCTTGGGTATTATACAGTTCTGTGGGTTTGGTCAAATGTATAATGAACAACATATATCCATTATCATAAGAGAGTGTTCTCACTGCCCTAAAAATCCCCTGTTCTACCTGTGTCATGTATAGCTATATAGATACAGCTAGTTTTAAAAAAGGAGGGAGTTCTGAATCACTAAATTCTACTCCTGAGACCAGTATTATTACACTATATGTTAACTAACTAGAATGTAAATAAAAACTTTTTGAAATCTGGTGTGACTTGGAATAAAATCTTGAGAAAGCCAAATGGATACTGTATGTCAGTGTGATTGTGCTTATTTTTCTTTATACCCTTATGTATTATAGTTCTTTTATCAACATGTATTGCATTTATAACCCCTCCCCAAAAAGATAAAGCTAACTTCTGCAAAAAATTAGGGGAATGTAACATCTAAAAGTAAAGGGAAAAGAACTGCTACAAATGGGCAGAAATAATACTACACCTCAATTTATTATTTCTGGTGAATGTCTTTAAGTAAAAGATTGAGGGTTGTCTGGCTACGCAGTCAGTGGAGTGTACAGCTCTAGATCTAAGGGTTGTGAGTTTGAGCCCACATTGGGTGTAGAGATTACTTTAAAAAATCTCTATAAAAAAATTGAAGAAGTGAAAGATCCATAAACTTTATAAAGTGCTGTCTCTTTGTTGTGCTACCTTAAGTATGTCAAAGATACTCTTCTATTTTTAGGCCTTGTACCTGATAGCAACTAATGGAACTCCAGAACTTCAGAATCCAGAGAAACTTTCCCCAATATTTCGGGATTTCTTAAACCGTTGTTTGGAGATGGATGTGGAGAAAAGGGGTTCGGCCAAAGAATTGTTACAGGTGAATTTGGAAGTAATACTATTTTTGGATAAAGTTGATTTTTTTGAGTAACCAACAAAGTTTACATGGGGTTAATAACATTTCACTCTTCATTTATCACCAGCAGCGTGGCAGTTGATGTAGTTTAGGATTTTATCTGTTGGGAATAAAATAGCTATAATACTGAAATCAAGTATACGAGTTTTTGCATATTGTCACTTCTCAGACAAGGTCATTTGCTGGCGTGGGTATCTGGGTCATTTAGGTGAGATTTTATAATACTAAATTAACTAAAAGGACTGCTTTCAACTATAAAGTGATATATTGATTATGTTGATTTTATACACATCCTGAAATGCATATTTGTTCAATAAATTATAATCCATAAAATAGTCTTTGGGGCTTAATTGTAAGGAAATATTTAGCTTCTAAACTGGTGACACTGATAAGTATTTCCCTCCCTTCTCTGGCAGCATCCCTTCCTGAAACTGGCCAAGCCCTTGTCCAGTCTGACACCACTGATCATGGCAGCTAAAGAAGCAATGAAGAGTAACCGTTAGCGTCATTGCCGTGGCCTCATGTTCTTTCTTCCATTTTCTAAAAGAAATCTTTTAATATATGAAAATGATTTCTCTTTTGGGGTTTAAAGAAATGGTCTGCATAACATGGAGGAAAAAGCAAACTACTACTTCCTGAAGACAGCCAAGAGAAAATTGCAAAACAGAATGACAGCTTTCTATTGACTCCCTTCTTTATAGGGTCCAAAAGGAATTGAAGACTGAATCACTAGCCTTACTTCTTTCAGCAGACAGCCCATCAGGGCCATTTTATAGTGTTTGAGATTTGCATTTTATTTTGCTGACTTCATCATCATAGATCCCATTCATTGTCCCTTTTGGGGAGTATTTTCAATAATTGAATGGCAGATTCGAGTTTTTCAGAGTATTTGTTTCATCTGCTGATCGTCTTTTCTCTCTTCTTCATAGCCTTCTTTTTCCTTGCCTTGCTCCTTTGATTTGCTTTGAGAAGTTTTTCTTGTGCCTAAATTGAAGGCAGATGTAATAAAAACTGTGTAGCTCCTTATATTGGCAAAGGAGCTCAAAATCGGTTAGCTATGTATAGAAATTAGGACCAGCTTTTACTACATGTAGTATTTCAGTTCGTAATTTGAACTGAAGGAAGGGAAGAAAAATACGTGATTTTTACCTTTTTTAACAAATGTGAAAGAGTCAGTTTTAGAAATTTCTTGGTAGTGAGTTGTTTGGCATTTGTTACATGTATAGAGAGACTAATAATCTATATTTATAACTAAATCATGGAGACAGAAAAAGAATCCCATTCATTATACATCCTTAAAATTTTCTTTCTTTTCTGACTGTGTCCTCTCCAGATTGGGCTTCAGGAACCAAAGTGATTTGTTCTTTCCTGTCCAACTTGGGCTTTGTGACCGGTTGCTACTGCTCCTTTGCCCTTTCTTCTTTTACCTTCATTTTGGAAATAAGTTTCTGTATATGTTGTAATTTTAGTTTGTTTTTTAATTAACCCTCTCTCACCCTACTCCATCCCTCCTCTGGTAAATAATATAATAACCATTGAGTTTTCAGAATTTAAAAGTTAATTTTTTTCCATTTAAAGGAGAAAAATACTTGGAGCTAGCAGAAACAAAGTGAGAGGCTAGAACTTCAGTGAGCTCTAAAATAATTAGAAAAGATTATATTCATGAAAGAGAAATGACGGTTACATAGAGATGCAGCTTCTGACCAGTAAACTGTAGAGATTTGTTATAAACATTGTTTCCAGCCCATTACCACTATTTTACTATGTATGAGAACTTAAGTCACTTAAGTTCTTGATAAATTCGTGGATTATTTGAGATGTTGAGTTACTTTAGATTTTTTTCAAAAATAAGTGTGTAAAAAAACTGAAGAAGAAAAATGAAATGTGCTTGTTGATAGCAATACTTCTTTTATTTTAAAAATTTGAAGAGGGTCTGTGACCTATAGCATTAGTTATGAGAGTATCCTTTCTTCTCCACCCCCCTTCTGGTCTCTTTCCTCTCCTTATATTTTGTTGTTCTGCTTGTGGAAGCGGTGTCATCCCTTCTGACATGCCACAAGCCGCATAAAAGAAAAAAAAATCTGATTTGGTTCAGACGGTTTGTTCCCCACCACCACTTATCATTAACTTCACACCTATTTGCCGTCCTGCAGTAGTACAAGTCATGAATAAAAATAATTTGGATATTTTGGATACATTAGGGGAACGAATAGAGTTTTATTTCCTATCATTTTCATCACATCTGTGTTAAGATATAAGGATAGCAGTGGCTGTTTTTTATTGATAATGCAAGAAGGTTTTCATAAAACTGAGTAACATAGTGAAACTTGTATCTAGAGCACTTAATGGTCTCTGTTTTCAGTTTGATTCTGGATTTCATTTTTCTCTGGATTATTTTGGCCACCTGCAGCTATTACTAAATTACAGAAACAGGCTGGTGTATTTCTGATGAAAATCTGCAGTGCCTCTTGAGTTTCCGATTTGAACATTCTATGTCCATAGTTGTTTGGATGGATTACGATAAAGAAGATGCTACCAATGAAATAGAAAACCAACTAGATGATAAGACTGATCGTCATGATCAACTCTAGAAGGCCCTTCCATACGTATGTCATAAAGACCATGTTCATTGAATACAGTGCCAATGGCCCATTTTTATGCCTGTGACTCAACAAAGGTCTTTTCAGTTTATAGAAGCAGTTTGGGATTTGTATTTACAACAACTTCGAGGGTTACCTGCACGTCCATTGCTGGCAACGGACTTTGTCATTAAAACCTGATTCCTAGGTTAAGGGAGCTACACTGTGGTTTATTCTTTACTTACTTGGATAAACTAACTTGTAATAGAAATAGACTTTGGTTAATTCTGAAATGTGTCATTTTCGAACAAAATAATCCTAAAGGCAATATGGAATTGTGATTTATTAGTTAATTTTAAATTAAAATGTTCAGATCCTGTTGAAAGAAAAATTATATCTGAATCAAGATTCATGTTTTTTTAAATAACTACCTTTTGTATTCACCCTTTTTGTCATCACTTTAGAATGAAAATTGCCATTTAAATCTAAAAGTTACCTTAGTCTCCTCTTGTGTTATGAAAACAATATTACTATAATATTTATTGTATTTCAGACTCTCTTATGGTCTTAAAGTTTCCTTCTCCTCTTGTGCCTTTTGCTGCTTTTAGGGACAGTTAAAACTGGGAACCATGAAAATAGTGAATATTATATCCTACCTGAGACTAGTAAAAATGTAGAGCAGTTGTGGTAGCGTAAGAAACCAAAGCTAACACAACTCTTTTTTCATATGTTGAGTGCCTGGCACATAGTATAAATTCTCTTCCCTTCCACACATAAATATTAAGCTGCTTAAAATGTATCCAGTTACCACCAGTCCTGAATGAACCTGTGCCTTTAATAAGCAATTTAAAGCTACCTATGAGTGTTTTCTTTATAGGGTTCACATAAATACATGTCTGTTTATATATACTGTATTCTAGCCAGAACAATTTCAGATCTAATTGGGCTGTAGGTATAGCTAGAAGAAATGGGTGCTTAAAGAATTTGTATCAGTTTTTTAATCTAAAAATTTAAAATATAATGAGATCCATATCCAGTGAAATGTCAAAAAAAAAAAAACCATTGTAGAATTAGGGTTAAAATCCAGAGTCATACTCCTTTTGGGTTTTTTATAGTGGAATTTCATCATTATATAGAATGAAGATTGTCTTCCTTGTTTCCATTGCTTCCACAGTAGGTAAGCTAGACAATTAAAATCAGTTTTCCCACAGGGTGTGTATATGTGGGCTTGTAAGAAAGGGAAAAAAATATGCAGATACAGTTTTTAATCAATGAACACATTTATTGACCACTTTGGCAAAGACACTGTGGTAGCTATTGTGGGAATTACAAGGGAGAATCAAGCACTGGCCTGCCCTTGAGAGAGCTGAAGTCCTTTTCACTCACCATTCTAGAATGTTGCCAAATGAAAGGGAGAAAGAAATGTATAATTCTGTCAGACAAATTTTCATTCTGTATTAAGAAAAGCAAAGAATTATATTTAGAATTGGACATCTGTGGTAGGAATGTGTTACCTTTTTTTCCCCTTATTTTGGTAGATAGAAATGGAATTTAGTGCAAGTAGTCTGTCTTTTCTGTTTTGTCTTCAAATTTTATATTGACTTTTATTTTTAATTTAATCCCGTTCAGTTATTTAATTGTTACCTTGACATTAACTGCTGTATTTGATGACTTTGTTCAATAATTTTGTTCTTTCAGGGCTAGAAATAAATTTTTTTATGTTCATTTTCCCCTTTCCTAAACTTCAGTTCTTTCTTCAGATCAGAATAGTTTAAAAGAATAAAGATAATAGGTTTTTAAGAAGTATTTTGATATTTTTAAGAATAAATATTTGTTAAACACAGCACTATTTGAATGTATTACAGAGCTCCAATTTAGAATAGTTTCCAGAAATGTATGGGTAGCATGAGCCTTCCCTCTTTTAAATCAGGTTTAGAAAACATTTCTTACAAATATTCTGGCTGTCAGACCCAGAGAAATACTTCTGATCTGTTTAAATACCTCCAGTAACTTGGCCTGAAATTCTAATGCTTACTTGCTGAGATAATAAGAATCCTTTTTTTATTTTTTTTATTTTTTAATTAACATATAATGTATTATTAGCCCCAGGGGTACAGGTCTTTGAATCACCAGGTTTACACACTTCACAGCACTCACCATAGCACATACCCTCCCCAATGTCCATAACCCAACCAACCTCTCCCTACCTCCCGCCCTTGGCAACCCTGTTTGTTTTTTGAGATTAAGAGTCTCTTATGGTTTGCCTCCCTCCCGATCCCATCTTGTTTCATTTTTTCCTTCCTTATTCCCCAAGCTCCCCACTTTGCCTCTCAAATTTCTTGTATCAGAGAGATCATATGATAACTGTTTTTCTCTGATTGACTTATTTCGCTCAGCATAATACCCTCTAGTTTGTGGCCTTTATTTTTTAATTAGGGAGATATTTTTTATGCTACATTATTTAACAAGTTTTATCTTTCAAAAAGAACGAAGGGAAGTGTCTTTTCAGTTATTTTAGGTTTTTAACAAACCTAGTTATTTTAGGTTTTTAACAAACCAAAGTGCATAGATTAAAAATCCAAATAATCTTAAAGGAATTGTAATAAACACTGCTGGTTACCAGCTTTAAACTTCCCACTGCCAAGTCCAACTCCACAGAGAATTCTACTTTTAACGCTGAGCTGTTCTTAGTAGGCATTAATCTTCACATTTTTTTTTTAAGATTTTATTTATTTACTTGACAGAGATCACAAGTAGGCAGAGGCAGGCAGAGAGGGGGAGGGGGAAGCAGGCTCACTGCTGAGCAGGGAGCCGGGAGGCGGGGCTGGATCCCAGGACCTTGGAATCATGACCTGAGCCGAAGGCAGCGGCTTTAACCCACTGAGCCACCCAGGCACCCCTTTATCTAGTAGTTTCTTATGACAGTTGAGAATTTGGGCACAGTCACACCATCCCATTCTCCCATTTCATTCCATATAGTCTCCCATTTAAGTGAGGTAGCAATTTTGGGGGTACTCCTAGGTGGCTCAGTTAGTTGAGTGACTCTTGATCTCAGCTCACGTCTTGATCTCAAGGTGCAGTGTCCAAGTCCTGCATTGGGCTCCACACTGGGTGTGGAGTCTACTATTTTTTAAAAAGTAACAATCTTTATTCAAGTGACCATTTTATTTCTTTTTTAGTATTTATTCGTTTTAGAGAGAGAGGTGTGGGGTGGGGTGGCAGAGGGAGAGGAAGAGAGAGTCTTAAGCAGACTACTGCTGAGTTCTGAGCCTGTGGCAGGGAGTAGGGGTGTTGATCTTACCACCCTGAGATTATGACCTGAGCTGAAACCCAAGTCAGAGAGAGGCTTAGCTGACTGAGCCACCCAGGCACCCCAGTAGTCAGCTTTTACTTCTGACTATGTGGAAGTGTTGTTCACTTAAGTAATTTATTGTCATTACATAAGCATTTCTTGCTTTTCCTGTTGTTAATTTTCTTATTGTTAATTTTCTTACTGCTTTCTTATTGTTTCTTTTCAAAGTGTCCTATGTCCCTATTAACCGAGTTATCCCAAGCTTGCCACAAAATGGCAAAAACCCTCTGAAGACTATTTTCTAACAATTAAATGTCTCAGATAATGACAGTTCCTTTTTCTTTCCTGGAACTTGGCTGGGACTGCAGTGTTGGACTGTTTGTTGCTCTACAGGCCTTCTACCCCTCTGGCATCTGAAACTCAAGTTCACTTTTCTTCTGAGTTAGAGCCTTTGTTTCTTGGATACTGTATTTTCTTGTTCATTTATTCCCTCATTTCAAAAAAGTACATCTTCGGGGCACCTGGGTGGCTCAGTCAGTTAAGCGGCTGCCTTCAATTCAGGTCATGATCTCGGGGTCCTGGGATCGAGCCCCGCATCAGGCTCTCTGCTCATCAGGGAGCCTGCTTCACCCTCTATCTCTGCCTGCTGCTCTGCCTACTTGTGATCTCCCTCTCTGTCCAATAAATAAATGAAATCTTTAAAAAAAAAAAAAAAGTACATCTTCCACTAATTTCCTGAAAAAGAGTACATAAAGGTCAAATATTTAAGAACTTGTATGTCAGAAAATTCATTTAATTGATAACACGGGATTTTAGGTTGGAAATTATCTTCCTTGAGAATTTTAAAGTCACTACTCATTGTCTTATACCTGCCATTGCTGATAGTACGTTGACATGTAACCGTTTTTCAGCCACCTGTTCTGAAATTTTACCATTAAGTGCCTTGGTGAGGGTGTAGATGTTTTTATTTGTTTTTATTAGCTTTGGGCATAATGCAAGCCATCTTGATAACAGACTCCTTTTCTTCAGTTCTGGGAAATTCTTATATTATTTCTGTAAAAATTGCCCTTTTTTCCTCCCCATTCTTTGTAGGATTCCAGCATTAATCATCTATTTTCTTTGGCTTTCTCTTCTGCTTTTCCATCTCTTTGCCTTTTTTTTGTTCGTTTTTGTTTTAGAGAGGAGGGGAAAGAGAGAGAAAGTGAGGGAGGGGCAGAGACAATCTCAAGCAGGCTCCATGCCCAGTGCAGAGCCCAGTGTGGAGCCTGAACTCACAACCCCAAGATCATGACCCAAGCTGAAATCAAGAGTCAGATGCTCAACCAACTGAGCCACCCAGGTGCCCCTCTTTGCTTTTTATTTATTTTTTTAAAGATTTATTTATTTTAGAAAGAGTGCACTAGAGGAAGGGAATAGAGAGAGATTCTGAGGCAGATTCCACACTAAGAGCCTGGTGTGGGGCTCGATCCATCCATCTCATGACCCTGAGATCATGACCTGAGCTGAAACCAAGAGTCAGATGCTTAACCAAATGCACCACCCAGGCACCCCTCAACTATCAGATTTTTAATCTCCAAAAGCTCATTCTTGTTTTCTAATCTTCATTTTTATAGCCTTCTGTTCTTATTTCATGAATTTAATATCTTTCCTGATGTATTAATTGTGAGTTTTTTCTAGTTCAGGTTACCATAATGAAATATAATAGCCTGAAAGATTTAAGCAACAAAAATTTATTTCTAACAGTTCTGGAGTCCAAGATTGAGATGTTGGGCATGGTAGATTTCATTCTGAGGCCTTGGCTTATCAGCAGCCATCATCTTGTGTTTTCACAGGACCCCTACCTTGTATGTGTGCATGAGGAGAGAGCATTCTCTCTGGTGTCTCTTGAGAAGGGCACTAATCCCATCATGAGACCCCACCCTTAAGTCCTTTAACCATAATTACCTTCCAAAGACTCCCATCTCCAAAAATACCAATACAATGGAAGTTAGGACTTCAACATATTAATTTGGGGGCATTCATGCAGTATTATCTCTGGATTGTGTGTTTTTTCTGGGTTCTTTTTTGCTTTTAATTCTGTCTTTCCCATAGACTTTTTACAGATGTCTGGTGCATACTTGCTGTTTCTATAACAACAGTAATTTTGCACTGTTTAGTGCTGCACTAAACAAATACTCATTTATACATTGATTTTTCTCAATCCTCAGCTGGGTTTTCTTGATGGTGTTCACCAGTCATTCATTTTGGTCCTAGATTTTTTTTTTCTTGTTACTTTTTCCAGAGTATCTTATGACTGTCAACCCCTTTATTCCATCATCTTAACACTTTCTTCTACCCTAAAGCTGGAATGTTAACGTCTTTCTGCCTTTACCTTCTTCCTTTTGGTCTCAGTGGAAGATGTTCTCCGTCTCTGCAGCTAACCTCACCAAGAACCTGTTTCAATATTTCACCACCTCCCAGATCCTCAGGTCACTGCCTTACTTGGCTGTCCTCTGCCTGCAACCTATAACCCACAGCAAAACAAGCATGCGCACGTATCTTCCTATTAAAACAAATTCTCTTTGATTTTTCTCAACTAGACTGTTCCTCTCTTTGTTAACACCTTAATTCTCCACTCAGCATATCATTAAAACTACTCTTAACCAACATCACCATTGACCACTGAATGTCTAGGCACTTCTTAAAACATCAAAAAGAAGGGGCGCCTGGGTGGCTCAGTGGGTTGGGCCACTGCCTTCGGCTCAGGTCATGATCTCAGGGTCCTGGGATCGAGTCCCGCATCGGGCTCTCTGCTCAGTGGGGAGCCTGCTTCCCTCTCTCTCTGCCTGCCTCTCTACTGTGATCTCTCTCTGTCAAATAAATAAATAAAAATTTTTTTAAAAACATCAAAAAGAAGACTCCTTCAGCTGGTAGCTAGTGTGCTTACTGGGGGGTTTTCAGGATTCCTAAGATTCTACTGTTTTCAGACTTCCTTGTTGCAGAATAGAGGACTTTTATTTCTAGCTTTTATTTATTTTTTTCAAAAGATTTTATTTGAGAGAGAAAGAGCATAAGCAGGGGGAGGGGCAGAAGTAGAGGGAGAAGAAGAGCCTGACAGGACCCTGGGATCATGACCTGAGCTAAAAGCAGAAACTTAACCGAGCCACCCAGGTGCCCCTATTCCTAGCTTTTTTTTTTTTTTTTAAGATTTTATTTATTTGACAGAGAGAGATCACAAGTAGGCAGAGAGGCAGGCAGAGAGAGAGGGGGATGCAGGCTCCCTGCTGAGCAGAGAGCCCAATGTGGGGGCTTGATCCCAGGACCCTGAGATCATAACCTGAGCCAAAGGCAGGGTTGAAAATTACACTGAACCACCCAGGCGTCCCTATTCCTAGCTTTTAAATGCTATGACCAAACATTTATTTTGAACTAAGTTCTGGAATATGATACAGCTATTGATTTGGTAAGCTTTTAGTAGGATTGTATTTTTACCATTGAATATACAATATGCAAGAATCTCTTGAAGTTCTCTTAAAAATCTACCATTTATAATAGACCAAAGATATAAAGTACCTAGAAATAAGTAATGCAAAAACAAAACAAAAAACAAAAACAACTTTATAAAGAGAATGTGAAGATTTTATTGAAAGATTTTTTCTTTACATTTTTCTTTATTTACAAATTTCTTTATCATTTATTATTATTATTTATTATTTATTTTCTTTATTAGAGCACAAGCAGGGAAGGGGCAGAGGTAGAGGGAGCAGCAGGCTCCCAGATGAACAGGGAGCCCAATGTGGGCTCGATTCCAGGACCCCAAGACCATGACCTGGTTAACCAACTGAGCCACCCAGGTGCCCCTTATTGAAAGATTTTAAATTTAAATTTTAAATTTGGGTTGGAAACTGCTTAATGGATAGAATAGTTTCAAGTGTGAACATTGAAAAGAAGATTAAAAGTGTGAAGCAATTTGATTCAGTTTATCTCAGTTTAATGAAACATTGGTTCAGAGTCAGAACTATATATTCTCCTGAGTTTTAGTATAAGGTGACACTTCCTAGAAGCCATACTGTGGCTTGTATACTAATCTAGACTCTTTGGACAGTAGTTTCGTTTGTATGTGCCACTTCACCCAAAGGAATGTACCCACCCATTTGCTGTCCCCAGTTCTTGGGGGAAACTTTTCCACAGAGCCACATCTCCTTGTTGGCTGCTAAACATCCTACCAGTCAAGAAACTTGATTAAATTCTGGAATCCTCTTTTCACTTGTAATTGGAGGCCCTGAGATCACCTTTGGCTGAAAAAAGAGATGAAGTTGATGATTAAAAAAAGAAAGAAAAAAATAATAATTTCAGGTATTTTCTTCCAGTGTATGAGTGTTGAAAGTATGTCCCGGTCCCTTCTATGAATAAGATATTTATTTGGGGGTCACCTGGGTAGCTCAGTCAGTTAAGTCTCCAATTCCTGGTTTCTCAGGAAATGACCTCTGGAATATGAAATCAAGCCCCGAGTCGGGTTAGTGTCTGCTTAAAATTCTTTTCCTCTCCCTCCCCTCTGCCTCTTCCCCCCACTTGCATGCTGTCTCTCTAAAATAAATAGATCTTTCTAAAAAGAAGATACTCATTTGGATTATGAGCTTCTCTTTGTTGCAAATATCCCCTGAAGTTTTAGACATCTCCCATCTCCCCTTCTCACAAATCCATTAATCTAAATTCTGATTGAGCATTAATCTCTTAGAGAATGGATGAAAAAAATTTTGGCGTTTGAAAGTCTTCAGGACACAGAGGACCTTGACAGTAGTGGGTGTAAATTAGAAGATAAACACTGGGCAGTATCCTTTTTTTTTTTTTTTAAGATTTTTTTTTTAATTTATTTGACAGCACAGGCATGGGAGTGGGAGAGGGAAAAGCAGGCTCCCCGCTGAGTAGGAAACCTAATGTGGGACTCAGTCCCAGTACCCTGAGAACATGCTCCTGAGCTGAAGGCAGATGCTCAAGCCACTGACTCACCCAGGTGCCCGATGGGCAATATTCTAGAAAGATGATAGAACACTGACAAATTTTGCCTTCTCAAGTTTTCTTAGGTAAGATCTTGGCTTGGTGTCAACAGTGTTTTAAATGGGACTGCTTTCTAAGGTTGTAATTTTCAACCCATCCTAATTCAGGTCTTGTTATGCTGTTGCTTGAGAGGAAGAGAAAAAGATGAATCAAGTAGAGATGAAAGGATGTTCTAATTCGCCCCCACCCCCTGCCTTTCAGGGTGATTTAGTGCAAACTTTATGGTTCAAAAGCTCTTCAGTCATATAATTAAGTGTGTTGAGGGTCTGTTGCAATACCCTAGTTAGCACTGAATTGGGATGGATTAGTAGGTAGGGAAAGAGCACAAGGCAAATTTGAAGACTGACCATGTTCAGCATTGCAGGGTACCATGGTCTTCCATAATGGGGATCTTTTGTGATTAAGCAGTCTCTGGACTTTTGGAGGGAGAAGAGGTAGAAGGGGATAAAGAAAAGCATGATTTGTGAATTACTGCAAAAATTAAAAAAAAAAAGTAAGAGGTTTGTGTACTATTCTTAGGTTCTTTGGGTACAGCTAGCCACCCAAAAAATTTGAAATGGGGGGAGGGTAACTAACCGATGACAGTTGTGTGGCTAGATTATGAGCTAGTCTCAAACCAAGCTCTGCATCACATCTAGAAGCTAATTAAGCAAACAGTTATTAGCAAGAGCATTCATTTGGCCTGTTCTACAGCTCATTATCATCCTTGGTGTCTGTTCTGTTAAGGGCTCTGTCCACACTTTGTACAAAAGGTTTCACTTTAAGAGGCAGAGAAGCATTCTAGAGGCCAGGATTCGGTCAGCCTTGCCATCACGGAACCAGACATCCTCCTAAACAGTGTTTGTTTAGGGATAGAGCTTTGAGGGCCATCCTTGAAGGAGTCCGGTGGCAGGCCTCACTAGATTCTTAAACCCTGCCAATGCAAGGCTGCAGTTTTAGCCAATCCAAGTAGCTTGAACACCTTTAATTTCACTGTTGAGAGCCCATTGTTAACTACCAAGCAATGAATTTCATAAAGAAAACCCCCATTTCCCATCTTCATTTTGCTTGTTAGCGGAGCTCAGGTGATGACTGAGGTATAGATACAGAAGTGCTTGTAGTAGCTGTCCATAGAGTGACCTTTCTGACTAGGAGCTCACCGCACCTCGTGTGTGAAGTTCCTATTAGAACGACACACACTGTCCTTGCTAAAACATTTTAAATTACAGATGTGGTGCAGGTGAAGTTTTTGGCACACACAGTTTAATGTGGATTTAAATGCTTATTTGCAATAAGCATTTAATTTAGTGAAATTATCATTTCACTAAAGGAAAATTACCTAGAAGACTGACACAGGAAAGAGGGGCGCTTGCTTGGCCAGGCAATGATTTTAGCTGGTCACTCTTTATGCACATTTTAATAACTGGCATGGAAGCACTAACTAATATACGGCTAACAGGGGCCACTTAAATTTTCAGTTCTACTTCAGTGTTTTTGTTTGTTGAGGGACGTTATGTTACTTAGTGCTGTTTGGGAATGTATGATGCTATCAGGATGTCAGAGATTTACTGCACTATGTAATTTTGCTGATGGCAGATTGTACCTCCAGGATTAGTCTCAGAGGTCCAGTGAGATGTTGTTTCCACTGTCTGGAATTCCAGTTTGGTATGGCTAAGTCTATATAATCATATCTCAGGATCTTTAGATGTTTAAAGATTGATTTATTTTAGAGAGAGAGAGTGAGCTGGGGGATGGGGAGTACGTGAAGGGTAGGGTCAGAGGAAGAGAGAATCTCTAAGAGACTCCCTGCAGAGCTGGGAGCCTGCCTCAGGGCTGGATCTCATGACCCAGAGATCATGACCTGAGCTGAAATCGAGAGTCGGATGCTTAACTGACTGAGCCACCCAGGTGCCCCATGGATCCTTAGAAGTTTACACATAGTTCTTGGAGGCTTGGAATGCAGCCCAATTAAAAGTTCCACAAGGCAATGAGAGTTTTTCCAAAGACAGAATCTTCTAACAACTAGATTCTTTTTTTTTTTTTAAAGAGCTTAGTGATTTGACAGAGGGAGACAGCAAGAGAGGGAACACAAGCAGGGGGAGTGGGAGAGGGAGAAGCAGGCTTCCTGCTGAGCAGGGAGCCCCATGTAGGGCCTAGTCACAGGACCCTGGAATCATGACCTGAGCCGAAGGCAGACACTTAACGACTGAGCCACCCAGGCGCCCCTAACGACTAGATTCTTTCTTTTTTTTTTTTTTTTTTAAGATTTTTATTTATTTATTTGACAGAGATCTCAAGTAGGCGGAAAGGCAGGCAGAGAGAGAGGAGGAAGCAGGCTCCCCGCTGAGCAGAGAGCTTGATGCGGGGCTCGATCCTGGGACCCTGGGATCATGACGTGAGCCGAAGGCAGAGGCTTTAACCCACTGAGCCATCCGGGTGCCTCTAACGACTAGATTCTTTAGAGATTTTTAGTTCTGCCATAGTTGTATCCTCGTTATGTCAACTTTCAAGTCCATACTTGGGATGCCCAATATAGGACCTATCCATTATTGCCTGTCTACCAGTCTTAATTAAATCTCATAGGATATAGAGGAGAGAGATTCCACATCTTCTCTTTCCTTTTGTTAATAACCAGCTAAATTCCACTTTCTGCAGGGTATGGGAAAGGACTTTGCAAGAAACTGTCTCCCCATCTCAGCTCTTTTCCTGCTTAATTAGACTGTCCTGATGCATTGTTAGTAGAATGGCCTAAATCTTCCCGTAACTGTAGAATGGAGTCAGTAGTGTTCACTTCATGGATTGTTGTGAGGATTATTTGAAATAGTTCACTTAAGGTGCTTAGCACATAGAAATCCCCTAATACATGTTATTATTTTTTTTTAACTTTTTAACTTAGGTTTTTAACTTTAAGATAACGTATGGTTTACAGGACTGTTCCAAATATAGTACAGAGATCTTATTTACCTTTCTTTCAGCTTCCCCTAATATTAGCATCTTACTAACCATCGTGCATTTATCAAAAAAAAAAAAGGTACAATAATGTTAAACTACAGGCTTTATTTGATTTCACCAGTTTTTCCATTAATACCCTTTTTCTGTTCAGAATCCAATCCAGAATACCACATTTCATTTAAGATTATGTTTTTAAGAAAGAGAATTTTCTTTTCTTTTTTTAAAGATTTTATTTATTTTTTTAAACATTTTTTTTAAGATTTTTTTTTTAATTTGTCAGAGAGAGAGAGAGAGAGAGCAAGCGAGCACAGGCAGACAGAGTGGCAGGCAGAGGCAGAGGGAGAAGCAGGCTCCCTGCCGAGCAAGGAGCCCGATGTGGGACTCGATCCCAGGACAGTGGGATCATGACCTGAGCCGAAGGCAGCCACTTAACCAACTGAGCCACCCAGGCGTCCCAAGATTTTATTTATTTATTAAAGAAAGAGAGAGCACAAGTAGGCAGAGCAGCAGGCAGAGGCAGAGGGAGAAGCAGGCTTCCTGGTGAGCAGGGAGCCGGATGTGGGGCTCGATCCCAGGACCCTGGAATCATGACCTGAGCCAAAGGCAGATGCTTAACCGACTGAGCCACCCAGGTGCCCTGAGAATTTTATTTTCTCAACCCATCCTTATTCCCTGGTGTTCAGCATTGTAACACCATCAAGCATTCAAGATACTCACCTTAATTTTCTGGGACTTCCTTTAGGCCTTCATCCACATGATGTGTCTGTTCCAGCCAAACAAGCTAGGTAGATGTGAGAAATTGTTTTATTCACTTTGACTCTCAAGGGTCTTTGAGGAAATGGTCTTAGATGCTGAAAGAGCTCAGGGCTGGACAGGGGCAGAATTCTAGGATCTGAGATGGGGAGTTGGGGTGAGTAGCTACTTGCTCATGGACTTATGGTATCTCCAGCCAAGGGAGTAGCATGGGCAGAAGTGTCTCCTGGAGGTGTCATATTATAGCCAATTAGCTAATGCAAAACTGGGTTACTAATCCATAGTGGATCAGAGGTCCAAGTACAAGGAAGAAAAACAGTTCAAAAGAAATTTTAAGCTGAATTATTAAGATCTTCTTCTTATTATTATTAAATTATTATGAAGATGATGAGCAGCACCTAGCACCATAAATTTTCACTAGTAAACCTGCCTTAGCCAAGTGTCAAGTCCCGAGAACTTTCAAACTAAGTCCTGTGGCTGTGGATGCAGGATGAGCTAGGAGGGAACACATAAGGACAGGACAAGATGGACATTTTCTGACCTTTACAAACAGAGAATTTGAATTTGAGACAAGAAGGACTTCATGAGTTGCATCTGATTGTATGCTCAGGGTGAGGCTTATCAATCTGCCGCTAGGATGCGTCCGTGGTGAAAATCGGCTTGGCAGATTTTCACCACAGCAGAGCTGGAGAAATAGACAAGCAGAAGACTTGCCAGGAAAAACCTGAGGATTGAGATATCCACAAGGGTTTTGAAAAGTTTAACATATTCTCAGGAACGTAGACACCCACATGCATGCTCAGGGTGGTTCATGCTGTGTGCATTCTCAGGAAGCACCTGACAAGGCTTTAAGCTCTCTGCTCTGGCTGACTTTAAGGCTTGGAGAGAGCCGGAAGTAAAAGGTAAATCATATTTGTAAATTGCATGGTGCAATAGTGAAGGCATACTGCAGCATATACATAGAGTCCCTTGGCAAAGAGACTTAATTGCTTCCAAGAATTTAAGATCATGGGCACCTGGGGGGCTCAGCCATTAAGTGTTGCCTTTGGCTCAGGTCATTATCCCAGTTTCCTGGGATTGAGGCCCACATCAGGCTCCCTGCTTGTCAGGTAGTCTACTTTTCCCTCTCCCACTCCCCCTGCTTGTGTTCCCTCTCTCTATGTGTGTCTCCCTGTCAAATAAATACAAAATTTAAAAAAAAAAAAAGGGAAAAGAATTTAAGATCTCCGGGGCACCTTGGTGGCTCAGTCAGTTAAGCATCTGCCGTTGGCTCAAGTCATGATCTCAGGGTCCTGGGATTGAGCCCTGCATTGGGCTCCCTCCATAGTGGAGAGTCTCCTTCTCCCTCTGCTCCTAACCCCTCTCATGGTCTCTCTCTCTTTCTCTCTCTCTCTCAAATAAGTAAATAAATTCTTTATTTTTATTTATTTATTCATTTGCCAGAGAGAGAAAGGGAAAGTACAAAAAGGGGGAGCAGCAGGCAGAGTGAGAGGGAGAAGCAGACTCCCTGCCAAGCAGGGAGCTTGACACATAAATCAGTACCAGGACCCTGGAATCATAACCCAAGTCAAAGGCAGCCGCTTAACAAACTGAGCCACCCAGGCGTCTCAATAAATAAAATCTTAAAGGGAAAAAAAAAAAAAAAGGAAGATCACTGTCTAATCATTAGCTAGCAAAGCAAGTCCATTAAGCTGAGTAGAGACTTCAGGGACCACACACAACAAAGAATATATACTTCACAGAATTGGCTCCGAAAAATCAAGTAGCCACTGCAACAAGTAGTAGCAGCAATAAACCCTAGGGAAGAGATCTGATTTCCAGAATTATCACACTCTATTATTTAAAATGCTCAGTTTTCAACAACAAAAAATTATAAGACATGCAAAGAAACAGGAAACTGGCCCATAAACAGCCAAAAAAAAAAAAAAAAAGCAATCAATAGAAACTATCCATGAGGGAGCCCAGACATTGAATTTATTAGACAAAGACAATTAGCTATTTTAAATATGTTCAAAAAACTAAAGGAGACCATGTTAGAGAATGAAAGGAATGTGTCTTGCCAAATAAAAGATATCAATCTGAGAAAATATTTTAAAATAGAAATTTGGGAGTTGGAAAGTATAATAATTTACAGGGAAAAAAAGGCTAAAGGGTGGTTGATAACAAATGAAAAATTGAAGAGGCTTAATAGCAGATTTGAACTGGCAAAGGAATCAACAAACTAGAAGATACATCCATTGAGATGACCTTATCTGAGGAACAGAAAGAAAAAAGAATGAAGAAAAATAAATGAAGCCTTGACTTGTGGGAAAGCATCAAGCTTACCAAAATATGCACAATGGAAGCTGATAAGGAGAGGAGAGAGAAACCAAGAAAAGAATATTTGAAGGAATAACAGCTAAAAACTTCCCAAATTTGATGAAAAAGTTTACAAATCCAAGAAGCTCAAGAAATTTCAAGTAGAATAAAGTCAAAGAGATTGACATCTAGACACATCATAATCAAACTGCCAAAAGCCAAAAACAAAGATTCCTAAAGCAACAAGTGAGATGCAACTCACCAAGCAAAAAAGAGCTTCAATAAGATGAACAGTTCATTTTCCATCGGAAACCATGGAAGCTGGAAGGAAGTAGGATGACATTTTCAAATTGTTGAAAGAAAGATACTCAACTAAGAATTCTATACCCAGCAAAACTCTTCTTCAAAAATAAAGGAGAAATTAAGATATCAGATAAATAAAAAAGATAAATTTTCACTAGTAAACCTGCCTTAAATACTGAAGGGAGACTTTATTATTGAAAGACACTAGAGAGTAATTTGAAAGCATATGAAGAAATAAAGATAATTACACCCCAAAATAGAAAATATAGCACAAGTGTATTTTTTCGTAATACTTTTTTCTTCTAACTGATTTAAAGAAAAATGCATAGAGCAGTCATTTAAAATCTGTGTTGAGGGATGCCTGGGTGAATCAGTTGGTTAAGCGGCTGCCTTTGGCTCGGGTCATGATCCCAGCATCATGGGATCGAGTCCCACATTGGGCTCCTTGCTTGGCGGGGAGCCTGCTTCTCCCTCTGCCTCTGCCTGCCACTCTGTCTGCCTGTGCTCACTCTTTCTCTCTCCCTCTCTCACTGACAAATAAATAAATTTTTTAAAAAATTTAAAATCTGTGTTGAGGGATGTGTGGATGGCTCAGTGGGTTAAGCAGCTGCTTTTGGCTCAGGTCATGATCCCAGACTCCTGGGAGCGAGTCCTGCATTAGGTTCCTTGCTCAGTGGGGAGCCTGGTTCTCCCTCTGCCTGTAGCTCCCCCTGCTTATGCTTGCGCTCTCTCTCTCTCTGACAAATAAATAAATCTTAAAAAAAAACTGTTAATACGCACATAGTGTGTAACTTATATAACAGTTGTACAAAAGGGGGAAGAGAACTGAGCTATAAAAGGAAAGTTACTGTATATTACTCAAATGAAGTTGGTATTAATATGAATTAGGTTGTTGTAAATAAAGTTGTTGATTATAATTTCTAGGGAAACAAAATAACCCAAAGTGGAAGTGTGTGTATATGTGTCTACACACATACGTACTATATAGTAAAAGAAATGACAATGGAATTAAAATAGCACAGTAGAAGATATCTAACCTAAAGGAAGTCAGTAATGTAGGAAGAAAGAAAAAAGACATGAGACATACCAAAACAAATATCAAAATAGCAAACATAGGGGTGCATGGATGGCTCAGTCAGTTAAGTGTCTGCCTTTAGCTCAGGGATGCAGTCCCACATTGGGCTCCCTGCTCTGCAGGGTGTCTGCTTCTCCCTCTCCCTTTGCCCCTGCTTGTGTGTTCTCTCTCTCTCAAAGAAATAAATAAAATCTTTTTTTTAAATGGCAGACATAAATTCTACCTTACCATTAATTACATTAAATGCATATTGATTAAATGCTCTGGTTAGGGGCCGCCTGGGTGGCACAGTGGGCTAAAGTCTCTGCCTTTAGCTCAGGTCATGATCTCAGGGTCCTGGGATCGAGCCCCGCATCGGGCTCTCTGCTCATCAAGGAGCCTGCTTCCCCCTCTCTCTCTGCCTGCCTCTCTGCCTATTTGTGATCTCTGTCTGTCAAATAAATAAATAAAATCTTTTTAAAAATGCTCTGGTTAGAAGACAGAAATTTGAGAATAAAATACATGATTCAATTATTTGCTGTCTATAAGAGATCCCCTTCAGATTCAAAGAAACAGAGGTTGAAAGTAAAAGCATGGGAGAAGACATAGCATGCAAACAATAATCAAAATAAACCTGTAGTAGCTGTGCCATTATTAGACAAAATAGATTTTCAGACAAAAAAAATTTTACTAAAGACACAGAATGATATTTTACAATAATAAAGGTCAATTTATCAAGAAGATTTAGCAATTATTAAACACATATGCACCTAACTATAGATCTCCAAAATACATGAAGCACAAACTGATGGAACTAAGAGAGAAATAAACAAAAAATCAACAAAAACAGAGACTTCACTACCTCACTTTCAGTAAGGGATAGAACAATTAGGCAGAAGATCAACAAAAATGTTGAGAACTTGAACACTATAAGCCAACTAGACCTGACAGACGTATAGAACACATCATCCAGTAACAGAAGAATACATATTATTCTCAAGTGTACATAAAACATTCTCAAGGATAAAGCAATTCTTAATAAATTTGAAAAGATTGAAATCAGGGGCGCCTGGATGGCTCACTTGGTTAGGCGACTGCCTCCAGCTCAGGTCATGATCCTGGAGTATGGGGATTGAGTCCCACATTGGGCTCCCAGCTCCGCAGGGAGTCTGCTTCTGCCTCTGACCTTCTCCCCTCTCGTGATCTTGCTCTCTCTCAAGTAAATAAATCAATAAAATCTTTTTAAAAAAATTGAAGTTAGGGTTCCTGGGTGGCTCAGACAGTTGGGCATCTGCCTTCGGCTTGGTTTGTGATCTCCAGGTCCTGGGATTGAGCCCCACGTCCCAACTCCCAGTTCAGCAGGGAGTCTGCTTCTCCCTCTGCCTCTCCCCTTGCATGTGCTCTCTCCCTCTCTGTCTCTCTCTCTTAAATGAATAAGTAAAATCTTTTTAAAAAATTGTTTTAATTGGGGTGCCTGGGTGGCTCAGTGGTTTAAAGCCTCTGCCTTCAGCTCAGGTCATGATCCCAGGATCCTGGGATCGAGTCCCACATCGAGCTCTCTGCTCAGCAGGGAGCCTGCTTTCCCCTCTCTCTCTGCCTGCCTCTCTCCCTACTTGTGATCTCTCTCTGTCAAATAAATAAATCTTAAAAAAAAATTGTTTTAATTAAAAAATTTTTTAAAAGATTTTACTTATTCATACAAATATACATTCTGAAAGCACAATGGAATGTAATTAGAAATCAGCAATAGAATGAAATTTGGGAAATACACAAATGCATGGAAATTAAATAGCACACTCCTAAATAATAATGGGTCAAAGAAGTCACAGAGAAAATTAGAAAATACTTTGAGATAAATGAAAGCAAAAACAGAATATATCAAAACTTACAGTACATAACTAAACCATGTTTAGAAGGAAATATATTAGATGTAAATGGAGATATATATCTACATATAGATATATATATAATAAATATATATAAAATCATATATATAGATATATCTATATATATGATTTTTTTTTACAATTTTTACGATTTTATTTGACAGAGCATGCACAAGCAGGGGGAGTAGCAGGCAGAAGGAGAGGGACAAGCAGACTCCCCACTGAGCAGAGAGTCTAACATGGAGCTTGATCATGACCTGAGCTGAAGGCAGATGCTTAACCCACTGAGCCACCCAGGTGCATATATAATATATATTTTTTAAATATTTTATTTACTTATTTGAGAAGGAGAGTGAGCAAGAGAACATGAGCAGGGAGAGGAGCAGAGGGAAAGAGAGAAGCAGACTCCCCGCCAAGCAGGAAGCCTGATTCGGGGCTTGATCCTGGGTCTCCCGTATCACAACCTGAGCTAAAAGCAGACACTTAGCTGACTGAGCCACCCAGGTGCATATGTATATATGTATGTATGTATGTATGTATGTGTGTGTGTGTGTGTGTGTGTATTTTTTTTTTCTTTTTAAGTAATCACTATCCCCAATGTGGGGCTTGATTTCACACCCCCGAGACTGAGTTACATGCTCTTCCAGCTGAGCCAGTAAAATGCCCCAATGGCTATATTTATTTATTTAAAAATTTTTTGGACAGAGTGCACATGCACCTGTGAGAGGGTAGGGGGAGGGGCAGAAGGAAAAGGAGAGAGAGAATCTTAAGAATTTTAAGAATCTTAAGAATGCTCCATGCTATAAAAAAAAAATAAAAAAAAAAAATAAAGGGACGCCTGGGTGGCTCAGTTGGTTAGGCGGCTGCCTTTGGCTCAGGTCATGATCCCGCGTCCTGGGATCGAGTCCCACATCGGGCTCCTTGCTCGGCGGGGAGCCTGCTTCTCCCTCTGCCTCTGCCTGCCACTCTGTCTGCCTGTGCTTGCTCTCCCTATCCCTCTCTCTCTGACAAATAAATTAAAAAAAAATTTAATAAAAAAAAAAAAAAGAATGCTCCATGCTCAGCAAGCAGGCTTGATCTCATGACCCTGAGTTCACGACCTGAGCCAAAATTGTTGAGTCTGACACTTAACCGACTGAACCACCCAGGTGCCCGTATTTTTTTTTTTAAAGATCTCAAATTGGTAACCTAACCTTCCATCTTAAGAAAGTAGAAAAAGAAGAGCCAACTAAGCCCTAAGCAAATAGAAGGGAAGAAAGAATAAAGATGAGAACAGAAATAAATTAACTAGAGAATAGAACGATAGAGAAAATCAATGAAACTAAAAGTTGGTTCCTTGAAAAGAGTGACGAAATTGATGAATCTCTTTGTAGAATGACCAAGAAAAAAAGAGAAATATTCAAATTAGTAGAATCAGAAATTAAGGAAGGGACATTACTACTGTCCTTATAGAAATAAAAATTATAAGGGAATTCCATGAAGAGTTGTGTGCCAACAAATTAGATAATACCTAGATGAAATGGGCAAATACCTAGAAACACATTAGGTTGGTCTAACATGAAAATCAAGCAAATTCATAAATACTAATAGAACAAAGTAACAAAACCACATTATCATAGCAATAGATGCAGAAAAAAACCTTTGACAAAGTTCAACATCCCTTCATGAAGAAAACACTAAAAAAACAAGAACGTCCTCTACCTGATAAAACCATTTACAAAACCCACAACTTACATCATACTTCATGGTGAAAGACTGAACATTTTCCCCTTAAGATCAGTAACAAGGCAATGATGTCCATTCTTGCTACTTCTATTCAACGTTGTAGTAGATGTTCTAGCCAGGGTTATAATGCAAGAAAAAGAAATAAAAGGCATCTAGAGAAAGAAGCAAAACTATGTCCATTCCCAGATGACATGATCTAATAAGAAAATCCTAAGGAATTCACATAGATACAAAAATATTAGAATAAATGAGTTTAGCAAAGTTTCAGGATGCAAGAACAATATACAAAAGGAACAGTAATCAATAAAGTGTGGCAATGGCATAAAAATAGACATAAAATCAATGGGATAAAATTTAGAGGCCAGAAATCAATCTTCACATTTGTGATCAGTTGATTTTTGACAAGGGTGCCAAGACAATTCAATAAGGGAAAGAACAGTCTTTTCAACATATGTTCCAACTATGGAACAATTGAATATCTATATGCAAAAGAATGAAGACGGAGACCCTTACACTATATGCAAATATCAATTCCAAGTGGATCATAGATGTACATGTAAGAGATAAAACAATAACACTCTACTTTTTAAAAAATATTTTATTTATTTATTAGAGCATGAGTGAGGGAGAGGGAGAGTGGGAGATGGAGTAGCAGACTCCCTGCTGAGGAGGGATTACAGCGCAGGGCTTGATTCCATGACCCTGAGATCATGACGTGAGCTGAAGGCAGCCGCATAAGCCACAGAGCCACCCAGGTGTCCCAGTTATGTTTATTTATTTAAAAAAAATCGGGTGCCTGGGTATCTCAGTTGGTTAAGGAGCTGCCTTTAGCTTGGTCATGGTCCCAGGCTCCTGGGATTGAACCCTGTGTCGGCCTCTCTGCTCAGTGGGAGCCTGCTTCTCCCTCTTCCTCTGCCTGCCACTCTGCCTGCCTGTGCTTGCTCTCTCTCTCTCTCTCTCTCTCTGACAAATAAATAAAATTAAATCTAAAAAAAAAAAAAGGCCTACTGCCTACTTGTGTTCTTGCTCAATCTCTCTGCCAAATAAATAAATAAAATCTTAAAAAAAATCTGCCAGAGAAAGACAAATACCGTATGGTTTCACTCAAATGTGGAATTTAAGGGGCGCCTGGGTGGCTCAGTGGGTTAAGCCGCTGCCTTCGGCTCAGGTCATGATCTCAGGGTCCTGGGATCGAGTCCCGCATCGGGCTCTCTGCTCAGCGGGGAGCCTGCTTCCCTCTCTTTCTCTGCCTGCCTCTCTGTCTACTGTGACCTCTCTCTGTCAAATAAATAAATAAAGTCTTTTAAAAAAATGTGGAATTTAAGAAACAGAACATGAACATAGGGGAAGGGAAGGAAAAATAAGATGAAAACAGAGAGGGAGGCAAACCATGAGAGACTCAGATATAGGGAACAAACAGTGTAAGTGGGTGGGGAGAAGGGATAATTGGGTGATGGGCATTAAGGAGGACACTTCATGTAATGAGCACTGGGTGTTATTTGCAACTGATGAATCACTGAATTCTATCCTTTAAACTAATAACATAGCATATGTTAACTAAATTGAATTTAAATTAAAAAGATTGAAAAAAAAAACCTCCTAAAAAATCTCCTAGAAGACAAATTTAAGTCAACCAAATCATGGATGGAAAAATTATGGAGAAAAGGTTTTGTAGTGAGGAATGAATTTAAATAAATGTCTAAGTCTGAAGAAATGTGAGAATTACGGTTATAAGCAGAAGGTATCATTTTTACCCTTGGGCATTGTAGACACGATATAATGGAGTTTTACAAGTGACTTTTGCTTCCGAATAGGATGTAGTAGGAGGACAATGTTCCTGCTTCGACAACCTAAAACAATGCAGAATAAGTTGAAAATATCATTGTTTAAAATACATCAGAGAGCTGGGAAGTAAGGACTTGTTACCTAATTTTAGGTAAACAAAAATTCCAGAATGGGGAAAGGCCTTCTAAGGTGCATTGATAATCACTAGCTTCCCCTGCTCTTGGAAACATGTGTTGATTTTAAGTACAGGCTGAGGATCAGTCTTTGTTGTTGTTGTTTTTTTAAGATTTTATTTATTTATTTGACAGAGATCACAAGTAGGCAGAAAGGCAGAGACGAGGGGGAAGCAGGTTCCCTGCTGAGCAGAGAGCCCGATGTGGGGCTCGATCCCAGGACCCTGAGACCGTGACCCAAGCTGAAGGCAGTGGCTTAACCCACTGAGCCACCCAGGTGCCCCTGAGATCTGTCTTAACTTAGGCAGAGGGAATCTGTGGGGGCAAAGAAAACCCAGAGGAACTTTTAGCAGGCTATTGGGACTGACTGGAAGGCAGAAGGGCCCCAGTGAATGACTGGTTTTCCATGTGGGGCATTTTCTGAGTTTGAGACCTGCTTGGGAGGCTGTGGAACTGAGCCAAAACTTTAAAGATATTTTTAATTAATTAATTAATTAATTTATTTATTTATTTTGAGAGAGAGAGAGAAAGTTAGCGTGAGTGTGGAGAAGGACAGAGGAGGAGGGAGAGGGAGAGAATCCCAAGTCGACTCTACACTGAGCTGGGACCCTGACACAGGGTGGGATCCCATGACCCTGAGATCTTGACCTGAGCTGTAACCAAGAGTCAGATCCTCACTGACTGAGCCACCCAGCTGCCCCTGAACCAAAAGTTTTAAGAAGTCATGGTGCTTAAGAAACCATACCCCATTAGAAGGACATGGTCTCCTCAGTCACACGGTAAATCTCTCCCTCAAGACATTTCTCATCTTTCTAAAAAAAAAAAATTTTTTTTTTTTTTCAGAGAGAATGCATGCATGCACGAACAGGGTGTTGGGGGGTGGTTTAGGGCAGAGGGAAAGAGATAAATTTTTTTAAAAAGATTTTATTTATTTATTTGACAAAGAGAGAGCACACAAGTATGCAGAGCAGTGGGCAGAGGGAGAGGGAGAAGCAGGCTCCCCTCTGAGCAGAGAGCTCAATGTGGGCTCAATCTCAGGACCCTGAGATCATGACCTGAGATAAAATTAGGAGTCAGGCACTTGACCCACTGAGCCACCCAGGTGCCCTGACATTTCTCCTATTTTATTTTATTTTTTTTTAAATATTTTATTTATTTATTCGACAGAGATCACAAGTAGGCAGAGAGGCAGGCAGAGAGGGAGAGAGGAGGAAGCAGGCTCCCTGCTGAGCAGAGAGCCCGATGCGGGGCCCCGATTCCAGGGCCCCGAGATCATGACCTGAGCCGAAGGCAGAGGCTTTAACCCACTGAGCCACCCAGGTGCCCCCATTTCTCCTATTTTAAAGCAGAGTTGGTTGGAGGCTGAAGAGCTAAGCTCAAAGCCCTAGAGGAATGAACTGGAAACACTATAGTCTTTCAGGGCTGAGATTGTCTATCAAAAGCTTGGTCTGCCCCTGAGGGAAGAACTAGAGGTAGGATAAGTCTAAGAGGGCAACCTTGCCAAGCCTCATCTCAATCCCTGATTGGATTGTGATGACCAGCCCCTCAGCCAACCTAATAGAGGGAAGGGGGAATCCTCACTGGTAGATGGTAATGTGGTGGCTCTATAATTCTTTTATACACACTGTCTGACACATAAGAAAACACTACCAAACATGTGAAGTGGCAGGAAAATGTGACAGATAATCATGCGGGAATAATGAACCACTGAACCAGATCAACAAATGACCAAAATATTAAATAGCAAATAAGGACTGAGGGGGGAAAAAATCCCACAAAACTAAAAAATAAAGAAAACAGAAGAAACGATTAACAACATGAACAAATGGAGACTTTCAACAGGTGACTGGAATCTAAAATTTATTAAATAAAAACACTGAAAATACAGTGTTAAAAATTAAGAACTCAGTGTAGAGGTTTGACAGATGATTGAGGATCACAGAAGAGAGAATTAGGAACTCAAAGACAGGACAATAGAAAACACTCAAACTGAAGCCTCAAGTGAAAAAAAAAATAGTACAAAGTGTTAAAACACACGGGGAGGGGTCTGGGTGGCTCAGTCCTCTGGGCGTTTGCCGTTTGCCTTCTGCTCAGGTCATGGTGCCCTGGTCCTGGGATGGAGCCCTGAGAAAGTTGTGCTCCCTGCTCCCTCTCCCGCTCCCCCTACTTGTGCTCTGTGAAGTGAATAAATAAAAGCTTAAAAAAAAAAAAACACCCCAAAACCAACAACAAAACACATGGTGAATAAGGTCAAAGAATCTTACATAAGTAGTTGAAATCCCAGAGGGAAGGAGACAGAATGAAGCAAAAACTGTAGTTGAAGAGACAAAGGCTGAGGATTTCCCTCCTGGGGTACAAGGCTCTGAAGCACCCCACCCTTGATATTCAATTATACTCGGCTCCCTTCTATTCCAAATCAAATGCCCAAAATTTAATTCATCATCCACTACAAACCTATAGTTTTATGTCAAGACAGTGTATTATAACTATCCATTTGACTCCCACAATTAGACTGAGGGCTTGCAAGAGAAAGAATACTTCCTATTTACGCTCAAGAAACGTGCGTTGAGTGAATAGTGCTTTAACATTTATCAGGCTGAAGCCACTTTCCTCTCTCATGAGGAAAAAAACATTATAGCTCTATTGCACAGACCTACGTAAACACCTGTAGGCAGTCACTGTTTGGTGCTGGGACTACAACGCTGAGTAAGACCCGGCTCTGCTTTGCAGGGGAAGTGCTCTCAGTTGAGAGGCGAGCACAGATAAAGAGGCAATTACTATACAAAGGGGTAAGATCACGGGAAAACCCCAGGAAAAGCCCGGGCCAGGCCTCAAAGCGCATCCAATGCAGGAAGGTGCCCCTTCGATTTTGGCAAAAGGGGAAGGGTTTAGCGGTGGTCGGCCTTAGCACTTTTGGGGTTAAAAAGTTGAGAGGGGGCTGAACACAGGTCTCAAATCCGCCCTGTCGAGCCTCTGCAATTTCTGGATCTCCGTTCCCACCAACGTCACGCGCAGGGAGGGAGACGCGAGTAAGAGACCGCGCGAACCAGCGGGAAACATTTGGCCTATAAGCCGGGAGGCCGGGAAGCGCGCCGCCGGAAGCAGAGGGAAGGCGGAGCCACGCCCTATAGCCGGGCCGCGGCTCCGTCTTCCGCTGCCCCCACCACGGACGGGCGGGGCTAAGGCGGAAGGGCACGGAAGGAGGTGACGCTGTAAGTGAGCGCCGGCGTCGCGGCGGCGGCTGTGAAGGAAGCTCGGTGGCTGTGGTCGCTGCGAGCAGGCCGGGCACCTCCTCACTGACCAGGGTTCCCTAGAACTGGCGAAGGCGGGGCTGCAGGCTGAGCTGCCGCAGTATCTCTACCCCCGGTGCGGCAGGTGCCGGCAGCGAGGGACGTAGGTAAGCAGGAGCCCGGGTGTCAAATCGGAATGACTTACGGACCGGGCTGGCTGGCTATTCCCGCGCCAGTGCGCGCCAGCTCAGCACCCCGGCCTGGAGGCCTCAGGCGCTGCCCTCCCCCCACACCCTAACCGGAGGCAGCAAATTTCTCCCTGGGCGCTGCTGTTCTTTTCTGGGGGGCGGGCAGGGAGCTCGTTCCGAGGCACCGTTGTCCTCCCCTTTTCCTCCCCAGTCTGAACTGTACGACGCAGAAGCAAAGAAAGCTAGCGCCCCCGGCCGCTCCTCCTGAGGCCAGGGATAGGTTTGAAAGGAAGAGCTGCTGTGAGAGGTACTCCCGGACTGCGGTTTGGGAATCCAAAGGTTTATATTTGTTCGGACCGTTCTGGTTCCTTTCTGCCTTTAGTTCCTTCAGCCCGCACTCCTCGGACCTTGTTGTAGTGAATGGGTATGGCACAATTAAATGCTAGGGTGGTGGGAAGCTTGTTTTCTATAAAGCTTTCTATTTTTCTATCTATGCTAGTTACTATCAACCCCCGTTGCACTGGGCTCCTGTGGTGGGGGAAGAGGGACGCCGAGAGGATGTGGGAAAAGAGGGTTTTGTATTTAAAAGTCGGAACAACGGAGTTAAAATCTTAGCCTACAACGGAGTTAAAATCTTAGCCTGCCATTTGGTGGTGGTTTTAATCTTGTGCTAGATACTTCGACATTTTTAACCACATGTAAAGGGGCGCTTTTTTTATGCCTATATAAATAGGGAGAATGAAATGGAGTGAAAAAAGCAGACCATCAGTCATTAGATGTTTTGGATTTAAGAATATCCTGAACACTTAATGGTAGGTTCCTAATTATGTCTTTTACGCAGAATAACTAAGTTTGGTATGTAGGAGGGTGTGTGGTTAGAACCTAACTGCAGGCTCTGCTTGGGGTTGTGCAGCATTAGGAAGAGGTCAGACTCTCCTAGCTACCCAGGTATCTTATGTTTATTGATAAAACATAGCTGGTTTATGAGGAGTAACCTAAATCAGTTCTGCTTCTTTCTCCAGATAGTTGTGCCCAGTGGGCCCTTTCTAGGAAGAAAAGCTGGAGGGTTTTAGAACTCCGCTTTAGAATTCCGCTTTAGAAGGAATTCTTTGCACATATTTCTGAGGACCCCTGCACCATGCTTCTAACAGAGTTGAAAATGTGCAGGGAATTGCAGAGAAATGACCCTTTGAGTGGCTGGATATTACAGTCATGAGTTAATCTGAGGAGCTGCCTTTCTCTGTATTGGAGAGTAAGACATATCCCACTCTGAAGTTTAATAGACCTTAAGTCAGAGGAGTGTTCAGGGAAGAGGGTGTGGCAATGCAGTCAAGTAATCTGAGTGAAGAGCGCCTGTTCTTACAGTTGCTTGGTCAGACAAATTAAAGATGCTTTCCTTTCCTCTTCAGTGGAACATGATGCTGATGGCTGCCATGCATTATGTAGCCAAGCGCGATCTCCAGTACCTTTAGTACAGAATTGCACATGGACACAGAAGGGATCTTGAGGGTCATCTAATCCAGTGGTTCCAAAACCTGGCTGGGCATTGGAATCATTTAGGGAATCAATACAAAAGTCTAGGTGCCTGGGTGTTATTTCAGGAGATCGGAAGTGTGATCTCTGTATTTGTGGTTTTTAAATAGCTTCTCAGGTGATACTCATATTTTGAAAACCCAGATGTAGAGCAGATTTCACATATTAGTTTATGAACAGGCTTCCAGACAAAGTGTAATGCCCTAAACAAATAACTTTACTTAAGTAAAAAGTAGTGCTCTTTCAGGTTTTGTACAACTTTGAGCCCAGAAGATAGGTCCTGTAAGTGAGTAGCTCAGTATAATTCGTTTTGTATTTTCCTGTGCATTAAAACTTCTTAAAGCCCTCTGATGAAAGCATTAGATTTTACAGTAAAATGTCTCACTAAATGTTGCTTAGGTTGTTTTTTGGGCATAAGTATATAAAGGTTATATCACTTTGTATGTCAGTTTTTTAGTAGGCTTTTATGCCAGGCTTTCATAAACCCTGGAAAAATTTCAATTTAAGAAAATTTTCCTTTTGCTTTGGCTTATAAACCCAGTGCACTATACACAGGTTGCCTTTTTTTCCTTTCATTAAACCCCTTCCTCCATCCAGGTATGCATGGCCACTTTGTATCACTAATCAGCTTCCAGTGGAGTGCAGTTTGAGAACTGCGCTCTGAAGGCCTCTAATTGCCTATAAACACCTAATTTAATTAGAGGCTTTCATTATTTAAGCTTGAAATTTTAGTCCTTTTTCTTTTCTTGGTTTAGTTGTAATGTACCTGATTTAAAGCATTTGGTAGATGCCTGGAAAGGATCAACTGATTAGGTGATAACAGTGCTTCACATGCACTTTTCTTGGAGTGGAAAAGCCTCATGATAGGTAGGTAGGTAGATAGATATTTTTTTTTCCATCACATTCATATGAGAGATATATATGTACTTAGAGTGGAAAAGCTCTATATCTCATGAGACTTTTCCACTCTGAGAAAGGTACATATGAAGCACTGTTACCACCTAATCAGTTGATCATATATATATATTGCTTTAGTATTCCTATTCTATGTTGTTAGTAGAGATGGAAATGGACCCTGCTTTACAAATCCTCCAGAGGTGGATGCTGAATTATTTTCTAAAAGTGATCTTGTTTATAATATGTTACCTTTCTACTACCAGATGACAAAGGGCATTCTAAACTTGCTCATTAATAAAAACATGTTAACAGGGTGCCTCGCTGACTTAGTCCGTAGAGCATGTGACTCTTGATCTTGGGGTCATGAGTTTGAGCCCCACATTGGGTACAGAGATTACTTAAATAAATAATTAAAATAAACCATGTTAACAAATGCATTGTACATGAATTTGAGTCTAGAGAAACCTATGATACATGTTTGGGATGAAAAGCCAAGTCATGGAGTCTCTAAATTTTTTATTTTTGTGTCTGACATACCCTAATTCTGAGGTTTTAAAAATTGCTGTTTTAGATTCTGACAGAGCAGACTTTTCAAGTAGAGGTACTTAAAAAGGATAAATAATGGACCCAGAGTCCCAATTTTATTTTATTTTTTTTTAAGATTTTATTTATTTATTTGTCAGAGAGGGAGAGAGAGAGAGCAAGCACAGGCAGACAGAATGGCAGGCAGAGGCAGAGGGAGAAGCAGGCTTCCCGCCAAGCAAGGAGCCCGATGTGGGACTCGATCCCAGGACACTGGGATCATGACCTGAGCCGAAGGCAGCCGCTTAACCAACTGAGCCACCCAGGCGTCCCCAGAGTCCCAATTTTAGTCTAAACCGATATTACAGATTTAACATAGAAACAGAGGCAGGGTGAGGGTAGTAACGTGAAGACCTAGTGAAAGTCATTTGCTGGTCCTTGAGGCAGTCTTCTATGTCTATGAGGACTTGAGACCAAAACTGGATACTTAATCTACTTTTTATACAATGGCTGAATGTGATAAAAGTATTACTAGTAGGGACTACAAATGTGTAAGTCTCTGGTTCTCAATCTTGGTCTTTTTTATGGTTCATTCATGTTCTCCGATGCCAATGGGCATTATTTTTTTGTTTGTTTTTGATTTTAATCTTGTTTCCTGTAGCCCCACCCCAAGGTGGCATTGGTCTCAAGTGACTGGCAGAAGGTACAGCCAGCCTCGGGTGTGATTGGTAGGGAGTTATCCTGAGTTTATTTGTAAGAGGAACAAAAATTAGAGCTTAGGCTAAACACACACATGAAAAGTGTTAAGATGCCCGCTGGGGGCCACCTGGGTGGCTCAGTCAGTCAAGTGTGCCTGACTCTTGGTTTTGGCTTGGGTCCAGATCTCCGGGTCCTCTGATTGAACCACACATCAGGCTCCACCCTCAGGTGGAGTGTGCTTGATGTTCTCTCTTGCTCTCCCTCTTCTCTTTCTGCTTGTGCTGTTTCTCTAGAATAAATAAATCTTTAGTTGGAAAAAAATCGTGTTTCCTACTACAAGCCATTCATTCTCTCATATTATCTGGGATGGGTAACCCCATCCCTATTTATTTGCTGTACAACAGCTATGACTGTCTTTTTACCTCTGCTAAAAAGAATTTTTTTCATAGTAGTGCTTGAGTTAACCTGTATGGTGGCTGCACTGCGAACATTTCCCCAAATATTGGACCCCTTAAGGATTATTCAGACTTAGGGCTGTCTGGGAGTCCGTGAGTATCTCATAAAAGTTGAAAGCTTTTTTTTTTTTTTTTAAGATTTTATTTATTTGAGAGTGACAGAGAGTGAGCAAGAAAGAGAAAGCACAAGCCAGGGGGAGAAGCAGAAGGAGAAGTAGACTCCCTGCTGAGCCAGAAGCGGGGCTTGATCCCAGGACCCTGAGATCATGACCTGAGCCGAAGGCAGATGCTTAACCGACTAAGCCACCAAGGCGCCCTGAAAGCTCATTTTTGTTTTCATTGTGTGTGTGTTTTATGTCTGAACATATGTTGGTATTTGGTGAACATGAATACAACAGCAGTGTCAAGAATACTGGGGCAGAAATGTAGAGGAACCACCTGTGGAGGTTGCTTTTAATTTTAATTACATGTAGTTGGGAGTGCATGCTTGGGATTTGTGGATTTTAGGGTATACTGGTGGATTCTTTTATTGGAGAACCTTCCATAGCAACATCTTTGGCTTTCCTCTTAAGTGAGTTAGATTCCTCAAAAAAGAATTTTCAGATCTTCTGGTTGGAGCTTGTAAGCTGGCATCCAGCAGTCTGGGTTAGAGGTCTTAGCCCTTAGTGTGTAAACTCTGCTTACGTTCATTTAACTCAACTCTTTTCAGTATGATACCTTCATTCTTAGTTGGACCAGCTGTTTTCAGTCCAGGAATCCATTGTTTTGCCCTTTAGAGCTGCAGTGTCCAATTTAGTAGCCAGTAGCCAAATGTAGCAACTTAAATTTAATAATTAAAATTAAAGAATAAATTTCTCATTTGCATCATAGACACATTTCAAGTGGTCAGTAACTGTATCTGTCCAGAGGCTACCATATAGGACAGGGCAGATATAAACTGATTCTATTATTGTGGAAGTTTTATTAGATGACACTGTTTTAGTATAGAAAATAATGCTCCATGCTTCTGCAAGGGTGGGATAGGGGTAGTTGGCTGTATTTTGTGGAGAGTAGGAGGGTATTTAAGTGATTTGACCAATCTTGTTTTTAGCACCATGTTCATATCTCTTTTATAGAACCTGTTGCTGCCAATTCCTGACCTGTTTTGAGGCACTGTTGTATAAATTGGATTGCTTTCCTCATTACAAGCTTGAGATTAACTCTCTTCACACTTTTTTAAAAATTTTCTTCAGTCTTTACGTCAGTCTGCATTTTAACCTCCAAAAGGGTTTGTTGTTGTCTCTTCCATTTTGTATATGTATGCTTAAAAAAAAAAGCCCAAACTCTTTGACCTATATATTTTATTGTATATAAATTATATCTTAAAAACTGAAAAAAAAACAATGCTTTATTTTCATCTTAATGGGACTTAGGAGGGAGTAAGAGTAAAATGTGTTCAATCTGCTATCTTTTTCCATAAGTAAAGTATGCTGTCAGCATTTAAATATGTACAACTGTCTCCATCAAAAAACCTCTGCCTGGTTTCTCTCCGATTTACTCGGGCTTCTTGAGCAGTTTTATATATGGTCGTCTTTATTCCATCATGGTTTTGTCCTCTTCATTCTACTAAAATTTTTCTTACAAATGTCATGAGAATCAAATGAAGACTTTTTAATTTAATTTAATTTTACTTTTTTCATTTTCAGAAGTTTTTATTGGGATTGTAATGGGAGTATATTTGGGAGATTAATTTTTCTTTTTTTTAATTCAGTAAAAATTTAATTTTTAAATAAGCCACTGTATAGTAGTATATCATTAGTATATATATATTTATTTATATTAACATATAATGTATTATTTGTTTCAGGGGTACAGGTCTGTGATTAATCAGTCTTACACAATTCACAGCACTCACCATAGCACATACCCTCCCCAGGTACATCGCCCAGCCACTCCATCCCTCCTTTTCCCCTCCCCTCTAGCAGCTGTCAGTTTGTTTCCTGAGATTAAGAGTGTCTTATGGTTTGTTGCCCTCTCTGGTTTCATCTTGTTTCATTTTTCCCCTCCCTTCCCCTATGATCCTCTGTCTTGTTTCTCAAATTCCTTGTATCAGTGAGATCATATGATAATTATCTTTCTTTGATTGACTTATTTCGCTTAGCATAATAACCTCTGGTTCCATCCACATCATTGCAGATGGCAAGATTTCAGGTTTTTTGAGGGCTGCGTAATATTCCATTGTGTATATGTATATTTACCACATCTTCTTTATCTGTCCATCTGGTGATGGACATCTAGGCTCTTTCTATAGTTTGGCTATTGCGGACATCGCTGCTATAAACATTGGGGTGCACGTTCCCCTTTCCAGTCACTACGTTTGTATCTTTGGGGTAAAATACCCAGTAGTGCGATTGCTCAGTCGTAGGGTAGCTCTATTTTCAACTTTTTCAGGAACCTCCATGTTGTTTTCCAGAGTGGTTGCACCAGCTTGCATTCTAACCCACAGTGTAGGAGGGTTCCCCTTTCTTGGTATCCTTGCCAACACCTGTTGTTTCCTGACTTGTTAGTTTTAGCCATTCTGACTGGTGTGAGGTGGTATCTCACTGTAGTTTTGATTTGTATTCCCCTGACACCAAGTGATGTTGAACACTTTTTCATGTGTCTGTTGGCCATTTGGATGACTTCTTTGCAGAAACTTCTTCATGTCTTCCACCTGTTTCTTGATTGGATTATTTATTCTGTGGGTGTTGCGTTTAATAAGTTCTCTATGGATTTTGGATACTAGCCCTTTATCTGATAACGTCATTTGCAAATACTTTCTCCCATTCTGTCAGTTGTTTTGGTTTTGTTGACTGTTTCCTTTGCTGTGCAAAAGCTTTTGATCTTGATGAAGTCCCAATAGCTCATTTTTGCCCTTGCTTCCCTTGTCTTTAGTGATGTTTCTAGGAAGAAGTTGCTGTGGCTGAGGCGGTTGCTGCCTCTGTTCTCCTCAAGGATTTGGATGGATTCCTGCCTAACATTGAGGTCTTTCATCCATTTTGAGTCCATTTTTGTGTGTGCTGTAAGGAAATAGTCCAGTTTTATTCTTCTGCATGTGGCTGTCCAATTTTCCCAACACCATTTGTTGAAGAGACTGTCTTTTTTCTGTTGGACATTCTTTCCTGTTTTGTCAAAGATTAGTTGACCATAGAGTTGAGGGTCCATTTCTGGGCTGTCTTTTCTGTTCCATTGATCTGTGTGTCTGTTTTTGTGCCAGTACCATACTGTCTTGATTACAGCTTTGTAGTAGACCTTAAAGTCTGGAATTGTGATGCTGCCAACTTTGGTTTTCTTTTTCAACACTCTTCTGACTATTCGGGGTCTTCTTGGATTCCATATAAATTTTAGGATTATTTGTTCCATTTCTTTGAAAAAAGTTTAGGGTATGGTATTTTGATAGGGATTATATTAAATGTGTAGCTTGCTCTAGGTGGCATAGACATTTTCACAATATTTGTTCTTCCAATCCATGAGCACGGAACATTTTTTCATTTCTTCCTCAATTTCGTTCATGAGTATTCTATAGTTCTCTGTGTACAGATTCTTTGCCTCTTTGGTTAGGTTTATTCCTGTTATCTTATGGTTTGGGATCATTGTAAATGGGATCAACTCCTTAATTTCGCTTTCTTCTGTCTTGTTGTTGGTGTATAGAAATGCAGCTGATTTCTATGCATTGATTTTATATCCTGACACTTTACTGAATTCCTGTATGAGTTCTAGCAGTTTTGGAGTGGAGTCTTTTGGGTTTCCCACATAAAGTATCATATCATCTGCAAAGAGTGAGAGTTTGACTTCTTTGGCAATTCAGATGCCTTTTATTTCTTTTTGTTGTCTGATTGCTGAGGCTAGGACTTCTAGTACTATGTTGAATAGTAGTGGTGATAGTGGACATCCCTGCCGTGTTCCTGACCTTAGGGGAAAAGCCCTCAGTTTTTTCACGTTGAGAATGATATTTGCTGTGGGTTTTCATAGATGTCTTTTATGATATTGAGGTATGTACCCTTTATCCCTACACTGTGAAGTGTTTTGATTGAGAAAGGATGCTGTGCTTTGTCAAATGCTTTTTCTGCATCTATTGAGAGTCATATGGTTCTTGTTCTTTCTTTTATTAATGTATCATATCACATTGATTTGCAGATGTTGCATCAACCTTGCAGCCCAGGAATAAATCCCTCTTGGTCATGGTGAATAATCCTTTTAATGTACTGTTGAATCCTTTTGGCTAAGTTTAGATTTTATTTATTAGATTAAGGTTTTATTTATTTATTTGAGAGAGAGCAAGCATGAGAGGGGGAGGGTCAGAGGGAGAAGGGGCTCCTTGCTGAGCAGGGAGCCCAATGTGGAACTTGATCCTGGGACTCGAGGATCATGACCTGAGCTGAAGGCAGTCACTTAACCACCTGAGCCACCGAGGTGTCCTTGCTGAAAATGTTTGCATCCATGTTCATCAGGGATATTGGTCTATAGTTCTCCTTTTTGATGGGGTCTTTGTCTGGATTTGGGATCAGGGTAATGCTGGCCTTATAAAATGAGTTTGGAAGTTTTCCTTCCTTTTTTTTTTTTTTTTTTTTTTTTGAGACAGTTTCAGGAGAATAGATATTAATTCTTCTTTAAATGTTTGGTAGAATTCCCCTGGGAAGCCATCTGGCCCTGGGCTCTTGTTTGTTGGGAGATTTTTGATTACTCCTTCAATTTCCTTACTGGTAAGGGTCTGTTCAGGTTTTCTGTTTCTTGTGGTTCAGTTTTGGTAGTTTATACATCTGTAGGAATGCATCCATTTCTTCCAGATTGTCTAATTTGCTGGCATGTAGTTGCTCATAATATGTTGTTATAATTGTATTTCTTTGGTGTTGGTTGTGATCTCTTCTCTTTCATTCTTTGGGTCCTTTCCCTTTTATTTTTGATAAGTCTGGCCAGGGGTTTATCAGTCTTATTAATTCTTTCAAAGAACCAGCTCCTAGTTTCGTTGATCTGTTCTACTGATGTTTTGGTTTCTACTTCATTGATTTCTGCTTTGATCTTTATTATTTCTCTTCTCCTGCTGAGTTTAGGCTTTCTTTGCTGTTCTTTCTCCAGCTCCTTTAGATGTAGTGTTAGGTTGTGTAGGTGAGAACTTTCTTATTTCTGGAGAAAGGCTTGTCTTGCTATATACTTTCCTCTTAGGACCACCTTTGCTGCATCCCAAAGATTTTGACCAGTTGTGATTTCATTTTCATTTGTTTCCATGAATTTTTTAAAGATTTTTTTTTTTTTTTAATTTACTCGACAGACAGAGATCACAAGTAGGCAAGAGAGGCAGGCAGGGAGAGAGAGGAGGAAGCAGGCTCTCCACAGAGCAGAGAGCCCGATGCGGGGATCGATCCCAGGACCCTGGGATCATGACTTGAGCCGAAAGCAGAGGCTTTAACCCACTGAGCCACCCAGGCGCACCCGTTTCCATGAATTTTTTAAATTCTTCTTTAATTTCCTGGTTGACTTCAGTCATTCTTTAGTAGGATGCTCTTTAGCCTCCATGTATTTGAGCTCTTTCCAACTCTTCTCTTGTGGATGATTTCTTGTTTCAAAGCATTGTGGTCTGAAAATATGCAGGGAATGATCCCTATCTTTTGGTATCTATTGAGACCTGATTTGTGACCCAGAATGTGATCTATTCTGGAGAATGTTCCATGTGCATTAGAGAAGAATGTGTATTCTGTTGCTTTGGGATGCAATATTCTGACTATATCAGTGATTTCTATCTAGTCCATTGTGTCATTTAAAGCCTTTATTTCCTTGTTGATCTTTTGCTTAGGTGATCTCTCCATTTCAGGGAGGGGGTGTTAAAATCCCTTACTATTATTGTATTATTATCGGTTTTGTATTTATATTATTGTATTATTATCAATGTTTCTTTGATTGTTAATAATTGGTTTAATAATTGGCTACCCCCGTGTTAGAGGCATAGATGTTTAAAATTGTTAGATCTTCTTTTTGGACAGACCCTTTAAGTATGATACAGTGTCCTTGCTCATCTCTTATTTTAATCTTTGGCTTAATATCTAATTTGTCTGATAGAAGGATTGCCACCCCAGCTTTCTTTTGATGTCCATTAGCATGGGAAATGCTCACTTTATTTATTTATTTTTAAAGATTTTATTTATTTGTCAGAGAGAGTGAGCACAGGCAGACAGAGTGGCAGGCAGAGGCAGAGAGAGAAGCAGGCTCCCTGCCGAGCAAGGAGCCCGATGTGGGACTCGATCCCAGGAAGCTGAGATCACTACCTGAGCCGAAGGCAAGCTGCTTAACCAACTGAGCCACCCAGGCATCCTTGAAATGCTCACTTTAAATTTGAAGGTGTCTTTGGGTCTAAAATGCGCCTCTTGTAGACAGCATATCAATGTTTTTTTTTTGTTTGTTTTGGATTTATCCGTTCTCATACTCTTTGTCTTTTGATCAGGGCATTTAGCCCATTTACATTCAGGGTAACTATTGAAAGATATGAATTTAGTGCCATTTTATTGCTTGTAATGTGACTGTTTCTGTATATTGTCTCTGCTCCTTTCTGGTCTTTGTTACTTTTAGACTCTCTCTTTGCTTGGAGAACCCCTTTCAGTATTTCCTGTGGGGCTGGTTTGGTGTTTGCAAATTCTTTTAGTTTTTGTTTGTCCTGGAAGCTTTCTGTCTCTCCCTCTTATTTTCAGTGACAGCCTAGCTGGATATAATATTCTTGGCTGCATATTTTCTCACTTAGTGCTCTGAATATATCATGCTAGTCCTTTCTGGCCTGCCAGGTCTCTGTGGATAGGTCTGCCGCCAGTCTAATATTTCTACCATTGTAGGTTACAGAACTCTTGTCTGGAGATGCTTTCACAGTTTTCTCTTTGTCTTTGAGACTTATAAGTTTTAATATTAGCTGTTGGGATGTTGACATATTTTTATTGATTTTGAGGGGGGTTCTCTGTGCCTCCTGGATTTTGATGCCTGTTTCCTTTTCCAAATTAAGGAAGTTCTCCACTGTAATTTGCTCCAATATACCTTCTGCCCCTCTCTTTCTTCTTCTGGGATCCCAATTCTAATATTGTTTCATCTTATGGTATCACTTATCTCTCAAATTCTCCCCTCATGATCCAAAATTTGTTTATCTCTTTTTCTCAGCTTCTTTATTCTCCATCATTTGGTCTTCTATATAACTAATTTTCTCTTTTGCCTCATTTATCCTACCAGTAGGAGCCTCCATTTTTTTTTAAGAGTATATTTATTTATTTGACAGAGAATACAAGCAGGAAAAGCAGCAGGGAGAGGGAGAAGCAGGCTCCCCACTGAGCAGGAAGCCCGATGAGGGGCTCAATCCCATGACCGTAGGGTCATGACCTGAGTGAAGGCAGATGCTTAAGTCACTGAGCCTCCCAGGTGCCCCGAGCCTTCATTTTTGATTGCACCTCATTAATAGCTTTTTGATTTCAACTTGGTTGGATTTTAGTTCTTTTATTTCCCCAGAAAGGGATTCTCTGCTATCTTCTATGCTTTTTTTAAAAAACTCAGCTAGTATCTTTATAATCGTCATTCTGAACTCTAGATCCAGCATCTCACTAATGTTTGTATTGATTAGGCCCCTAAGAGTCGGTACTGCCTCTTCTTTTTTTTTGAGGTGAGTTTTTCTGTCTTGTCATTTTGTCCAGAGAAGAAGAGATGAATGAGAGAACAAAATGCTAAAAGGGTAACAACGACCCCAGAAAAATATACTCTAAACAAATCAGAGGTGACCCAAAGCTGGGGGGAAAAGAAAGGAAAATAAAAAAATCATTAAGCTGGTGACTAGAACAGAGCCATACACTTGATTTGGGGTGTATTTTGGTCTGTTAGAAGAAACTTCCTCCCAAAATTTTAAAGAAAGAAAAAAATATATATATGTTAAATACAGTGAAGTGATAGAATATGACTGAAAAATGAAAATGAAAAGATTTTTAAAAAGGTAGTGATAAGGGACGCCTGGTTGGCTCAGTTGGTTGGACGACTGCCTTCACCTCAGGTCATGATCCCGGAGTCCCGGGATCGAGTCCCGCATCAGGCTCCCAGCTCCATGGGGAGTCTGCTTCTCCCTCTGACCTTCTCCTCGCTCATGCTCTCTCTCACTGCCTCTCTCTCAAATAAATAAATAAAAATCTTAAAAAAAAAAAGAAGTGGTGATAAGATGTTGGTTAAAATAGGAAAGAGGAGGGACGCCTGGGTGGCTCAGTTGGTTGGACGACTGCCTTCGGCTCAGGTCATGATCCCGGAGACCCAGGATGGAGTCCCGCATCAGGCTCCCAGCTCCACGGGGAGTCTGCTTCTCCCTCTGACCTTCTCCTCGCTCATGCTCTTTCACTGCCTCTCTTTCAAATAAATAAATAAAATCTTAAAAAAAAAAATAGGAAAGAGGAAAAATTAAAATAGAAAGAAAAATAAAGAAAATTTTAAAAATTTAACTTTGAAAGACTAAAAAATCATGGAGAAAAAGCCATGAATTCTATGTGCTGTATTCCCCTACCACTGGAGTTTTACAGTTCTCATTCATCCGTATACTTGGTCTTGGCTGGGTGTTCTTGCTGATCTTCTGGAGGAAGGGCATGTTGCAGTGATCCTCAAGTATCTTTGCCCTAGGTGGAATTGCACTACTCTTGCCAGGGGCTGGGCTACGTAATCTGCTTGGGTTTGCTCTCAGTAGCTTTTGTTCCCTGAAAGCTTTCTGTATAGCTTTAGAGAACGAGCATGCAAATGGCGGCCTCTCCACCTCTGGACCTCGGAGGGCCCCCGCCTTCAGTGAGCCCTCAGAGAAAAGAAGTCAATCACTCCTGTTTCCCTGGTCTCCGGCCATGCTCTGTCCTCACCTGGCCTGTGACCAAGCATTTCTGTCTCTGGCACACTGCCCTGTTTGGAGTCTCCAAACCCAGCAGATTCCTGCAGCATGCTCCCATGCTGCTCCTTCCAGTGGAGGAAAGGGGGGTGGTCTCCCTGAACCTGCCACTTGTGGAGTCCCTGCTGGTAGAGTAGTGGCCCGACTTTACCTCGGATCATGGTTTATGGCAACTGTGAGCTGAGAGCCCACTCCTTGGCTCTGTCTTTGCAGCTGGCTTCCCTGCCCCATCTCCATCTCCCTGCGGGAGCTCTGCCGCACTCAGGCACTCACGGTCTTTCTGTGATCCCGAGGCTTCTGAGAGCACACTGTCCCAGGGAGGATTCCACCGCCCCCCCCCGCCCAGCTTAGTCACTGGAGCGATGATGTCCCTCTGTGGAGCAGATTTCTAAAAGTTCTGATTTTGTGCTCTGCTGCTCCATCCCTTGCCTGTAGCCAGCAGATGGATTCCCCCTCCCCCGCCCAGCAGTCTGTCTTCTGTATATTGCTTCCGATTCACTTCTCCGCATGTCCTACCTTCCAGAAGGTAGTCGCTTTTCTGTTCATGGAATTGCTGTTATTCTTTTCTTTGATCTCCTGTTGAGTTAGTGTAGGTGTTCAGAATGGTTTGATAACTAGCTGAATTCTTGGGACCAGACGAAATTTAGGTCTCCTACTCCTCTGCCATCTTGCTCCTCCCATCATTAGTTTTTGACGTAGTGTTCAGTGATTCTTTAATTGCATGTACACAACATGTGCCCTCCTTTAACCCATTACCCTGTTAACCCATCGCCCCCTCCCACCCCTCTGAAACCCTCAGTTTGTTTCCCAGGGTCCATAATCTCTCATGGTTCATCTCCCTCTCTGATTTCTCCCCCTTCAGATTTCCCTCCCTTCCCCTATGATCCTCCGTACTATTACTTATGTCCTACATATGAGTGAAACCTTATGATAATTATCTTTCTTTGCTTGACTTATTTCACTTAGCATAATCCCTTCCAGTTCCACTCATGTTGATGCATCTTTTATGATGGCTGAATGATATTCCATTGTATATATGTACCACATTTTCTTTATCCTTTCATCTGTTAAAGGGCATCTTGGCTCCTTCCACAGTTTGGTTATTGTGGACATTGCTGCTATGAATATTGGGATGCATGTGCCACTTCTTTTCATTACATCTGTTTCTTTGGGGTAAATACCTAGTAGTGCAGTTGGTGGGTCTTAGGGTAACTCTATTTTTAACATCATGAAGAGTCTCCATGCTGTTTTCCAGAGTGGCTATAACAGCTTGCTTTCCGACCAACACAAACGGAGACTTTTAAATCCTTCTCTTTTTTTTTTTCCCTTTCCTTTCCCTTCCTTCCTTCCTTCTTTCTTTCTCTCTCTCTTTCTTTCTTTTTTTTGTCGTGATCTTCCTCAAACTCGTGACCCTGAGATCAAGAGTCTCATGCTATACTGAGTCAGCCAGGCAACCAGTTCTTGTCTTGATTGACTTTTCACTAGCCTTTGACCATTTCCCTTCTTCTAGAAACTTTAATTATCTACCTCTTCCCCTGTTCATTTCTTCTCACTTCCCTTTGCTAAGTAGTCTTTTCCTTTACCTCACTGTTATATCCTAGAGTTCCTCAGAGGATTGCCATAGGGTGCATCTGCTTATACTTCTTACAGATTCTCCCTAGGTGAGCTTATTAGTTTCCATAGTTTTAGTTACTATAAGCTGATGGCTTAAAGTGGAATTCCTGTGATATCTTCTTCTTAGACTTCCTGACCTGTATATCCAATAGTGTATGTCCACTTGGATTTCCTTAGGTCACCTCAGATCTAACATGTCTAAAACTAAAGGCATAGCCGGTATAATCTTCTTCTAATCTTTCTCCATTTGTTCCATATAAATTATGCAAATATACAATAAAATACACAAACCGTTTATTTTATGGAGTAAACATCTTATTAATAAGGTTTTTCAGTGATTATATTACTTTTAAGTATTGGGAAGAATAAATTCCAAATCTTTTATTTTGGTAGTACACAATGAGTATATTTGAATTTCATAGTAAGAAGTGTATTTTAGGGATGCCTGGGGTGGCTTACTTGGTTAATGGTATGCTTTTGGCTCAGGTCCTCGGGTTGAATTCCACGTCAGGCTCCCTGCTTGGTGGGAGCCTGTTTCTCCCTCTCTTCCCTGCTCATGCTTGCTCTTGCTATCTCTGTCTCTCCTCTCAAATAAATAAATAAATAAAGTCTTAAAAAAAGTTCATTTTAAATGTCTTTTTCCATTGATAAAGAAGTAAAGTAAAATAAAGTACCCTAAACCAGAGGTTGCCAACTTTCTTTGTTCACAGCCCCTTCATGACTTTTTCATAGTGCCCTTAGGCCCGGTAGTTTATTAAGTAATTAGTAATGGCTTTAGGTAGTTAGATGTAAACAACTTAATAACTATGCCCTAGTAACCTATTAGTTGTTTAAAAAAATACACATAAATTGAAAGACAGTATAGGTTTTTTTTATTTCATTCTTAATAAACCACAGTTACATAATGCACTCGTTGGGCACTATAGAACTTCTCAAACCTTGGAACCATTAGACACTGCCACCCACATTTCCTGTTCCAAATTGATTTTTGTGCAGTATTTTTTTTTTTAAATCATCACAGCAACCAACAAAAACCCAGGTTTGCAAAGATATGATGTCATCGAAAGGAATATAACAGGATATAATTTGAAACTGAATTATATTAAACTGGTGTTTGTGGAGTGCTTGACAGGTGTGACCGATAAACCCCAGGGTACCTTGGCACACATTTTAGGAATTGTGGGCCTGAAGTGTTAATAGTTTGGTGTAAATTCCCTTTTTTTTTTTTTTTTTTAAAGATTTGTTTATTTGCCGGGGGTAGGGGCAAAGGGAGAAAGAATCAACCAGACTCACAGGGCTCAAATTTCATGATCCTGAGATCATGACTTAAGCTGAAACCAAGAGTCAGATGCTTACCTGACTGAGCCACCCTGTGGCTGAGCCTCTTGTGTAAATTCTTTTAGACATTTTTCAACCTGTAAACTCTTAATATATACACATATATTTTTTTCTTTTTAACAAAAATGGGTTCATACGTATTGTTTATCAACTTTTTTTTTCATTCAATGATATATTATTATGGTAAAGAAATTGGGTTGAATGTACATATTTAATTCCACACCAGCCTGAAAACTCTGTTAAAACTATAGAGAAGCGAGGGGTCCCTGGCTGGCTCAGTCAATAGAACTCATGACTTGATCTTGGAGTGGTGAGTTCAAGCCTCATGTTGGACATAGAACTTAAAAAACTGTAGAATTGTTGTTGTTAGGTTTGTTTTTGTTTTTTTCTGCAAATGACAAAGAATGGAAGCAGTGAGAATAACTGGAATAATTCTGGAAGCTGGAAAGCAGAAAAGATCAGTGGTAACTGGTTAGCAGACTTGAGAAAGCTGAATCCTAAACCAACAAGTGGAGAGAGCCAACAAGTAATCATGTTTGTGTTTTAGAACCTTTTAAAAGTTTCAGAATTAGTGGTGTCATGTACTGTGGAAGTGAAGGTGAAAGTGAGACCAAAAATATGTGATTGAAATTTTTTTTTTAAATTTTAATTGTTCAAAAATTTCGTTATTTCAGAGAGAGAGAGTGTGCACGAGCAGGAGGGGGAGAAGGAGAGACAGTCCAGCTGACTTCAAATTATATCCTGGTATATTCTTTTGATGACATCATATCTTTGCAAACCTGGGTTTTTGTTGGTTGCTGTGATGATAAAAAAAAAATACTGCACATACACTATTGGATATACAGGTCAGGAAGTCTAAGAAGAAGATATCACAGGAATTCCACTTTAAGCCCTCAGCTTATAGTAACTAAAGCTGACTTCGTGCTGAGGTTCTGACCTGAGCCGAAACCAAGAGTCTGAAGCTTAACTGACTGCGTCACAGAGGCACCACTGAAAATCATCTTTAAGAAAAATACTGGGACGCCTGGGTGGCTCAGTTGGTTAAGCAGCTGCCTTCGGCTCAGGTCATGATCCCAGAGTCCTGGGATCGAGTCCCACATCGGGCTCCTTGCTCGGCAGGGAGCCTGCTTCTTCCTCTGCTTCTGCCTGCCTCTCTGCCTGCCTGTTCTCACTCTCTCACTCTCTCTCTCTCTCTCTCTCTGACAAATAAATAAATAAAATCTTAAAAAAAAAAAAAAAAAGAAAAAAGAAAAATACTTCCAGGGTGCCTGGGTGGCTCAGTTGGTTGAGCTACTGCCTTTGGCTGAGGTCATGATCCTGGAGTCCCGGGATCTAGCCCTACATTGGGCTCCCTGCTCAGTGAGGAGTCTGCCTCTCTCTCTGACCCAACCCCCTCTCATGCTTTTCTCTCTCTCTCATTCTCTCTCTCTCAAATAAATAAAATCTTTAAAGAGAAAAGGTATTTCCAGTAACAAAAAGAAAGAAAGAAAAATACTTCCAGAACTATCATTTTCTTCTCTCTATGCTTAAAAACAGGATAACGAAAGGTTTAGTTTGTGTTGTGGAGAGGGTAAAACAATTTCTGTACTGGAAGAACCATGCTTAGTTGAGGATGGGGTACAGTGCTTTTATAAAAGGGCTGAGTAGAAAAATACATTCTTAAGGAGAACACTCTAGCCCTCTTTCCTTAGTTTCTAGAATCCTGCTCCTTCCACCATTTCCTGTTTCCTATGGCAGCCTCTTTCAAGTCTTTGATCTGTTCTTTTGGTATAAACAGCATGGCCCTAAATTATCTTATTTTATTTTTTTAAAGATTTGTTTTTATTTTAAAGATTTATTCACTTTAGGGAGAGCATGTGCACGTGGGGAGGAGCAGAGGGAGAGGGAGAGAGAAACTCCAGCAGGCTCCTCACTGAGCTCAGAGCCAACATGGGCTCAACCCAGTGACCCTGAGGTCTCGACTTGAGCTGAAACCAAGAGTAAGACACTTAACTGACTGCACCACCCAGGGGCCCCTAAAGATTTTAAGTAATCTCTGCATCCAGCGTGGGGCTTGACCTCACAACCCTGAGATTAAGAATTATATGCTCATCCAGTTGAGCCAGGCAGGCACCCCTAAATTACCCCTTTTTTAATGTTACTTTTGATTTCCTAGTTTTAGTCTTTATTTACTATGGAAGATAAAGATTTAGCTCTCTTTCACATGTGCTCCTCACTTCTATATACACGTACACATGTTATCTGCCTTCCATTTATCTTCATTGTATAGTGATACTGTAATTTTGGCTAGAAGCAGTTTTTCTCAGTAGGGGCAGTATTGTCATTTTGGATGAGACCGTTCTCCGTTATCCTATTACATGATATTTAGCATTAGACTGTGCACTAAATATCAGTACCAACCTGAATTCATTTTAACAACCAAGAATTTCCCACATATTCCAAATGTTGGGATGAGGTATGATACGGTGTATCTTGTTGAGGACCATTGGATTAGATCAGTGTTTACCTTTTTATGATTACGTAAATGGTAGTTACAGCTAAGCTGTGTATTACTCTATGATTTACAATGATTTTTTTCCTTTCTTTTTTTTCTTTTAAAGATTTTATTTATTTATTTGAGAGAGAGAATGAGCAGGGAGAGCAGAAGAGGGGGAGAGAGAAGCAGACTCCCAGCTGAGCAGGGAGCCCCATGCAGGGCTTGATCCCAGGATGCTGGGTCTGTTTCTGCTTTTTGTTCGTTTGTTTTGCTTTGTAGATTCTACATATAAATGAAATCATGTGGTATTTGTCTTTCTTTGTCTGACTTATTTCATATGGCATAATATGCCCTAGGTCCATCCACATCATCACAAATGGCAAAACTTCATTTTTTAATGAATATTTTATATATATAATATATAGTATATATTATATATATTATGAATATATTTATATATTTTATGAATATTTTTAATATTCTTGTGTGTATGTGTACACATGTGTACAGACTATTTCTTTGTCTACGAATGAGACAGTTGAGCTGCTTCATATCTTGGTTATTGTAAATAATGCTACAGTAAACATAGGGGTGCTTATATCTTTTCGAATAGTGTTTTTATTGTCTTTGGGTAAATAGCCAGTAGTGGAATTACTGGATCATATGGTAGTTCTATTTTTAATTTTGGGGGGAATTTTTATTTATTTATTTATTTATTTATTTATTTTTTTAAATTTTTATTTTTTATAAACAAATTTTTATCCCCAGGGGTACATGTCTGTGAATCGCCAGGTTTACACACTTCACAGCACTAACCATAGCACATACCCTCCCCAACCCAATGTCCATTACCCCACCCTTGGGGGGAATTTTTTATACGTTTCCTATGTAGAAAAGTGTTGCTATGGCTAATGTCAAAGAAATTACTGCCTATGTTTTCTTCTAGGAGTTTTACAGTTTTGGATCTCACGTTTAGGTCTTTAATCCATTTTGAGTTAATTTTTGTGTATGGTATAAGAAAGTAGTCCAGTGTTATTCTTTTGCATGTGGCTTTCCAGGTTTCCCAGCACCGTTTATTGAATAGACTTTTTTCTCCCCCCATTTCTGTTCTCATTTCCTTTGTCATAGGTTAATTGGCCATGTAAGCATGGGTTTATTTCTGGGCTCTTAATTCTGTTCCATTGATCTTTTTTTGTGTTCATGTCATACTATTTTTTTTTATTTTTATTTTTTTAAATATTTTTTATTTATTTGACAGACAGAGATCACAAGTAGGCAGAGAGATAGGCAGAGAGAGGGGGGAAGCAGGTTCTCTGCTGAGCAGAAAGCTCGATGTGGGGCTCGATCCCAGGACCCTGAGACCATGACCTGAGCTGAAGGCAAAGGCTTAACCCACTGAGCCACCCAGGTGCCCCAATGTCATACTATTTTGATCACTACAGGCTTGTATTATATCTTGAAATCTGGGATTGTGGTTCTTTGGTTCTTCTGCATCAGAATTACTCTATTTACGGTCTTTTGTAGTTCCAGGCAAATTTTACTGTTATTTTTTAGAGTTCTGTGAAAAATCCTATTGGTATTTTAATAGGGATTGCATTGAATCTATAGATTGCTTTGGATAGTGTGGACATCTGATAATATGGATTCTTTCAATCCATGAGCATGGCCTGTCTTTCTGTTTGTGTCATCTTCAATTTCTTTCATCAGTGTTTTACAGTTTTCACAGTAAGGTCTTTCACCTCCTTGGTTAAGTTTATTTCTAGATATTTTTTTTTTTTTAAGATTTTATTTATTTATTTGACAGAGATCACAAGCAGGCAGAGAAGTAGGCAGAGAGAGGGAAGAAGGCTCCCGGCTGAGCAGAGAACCCGACGTGGGACTCGATCCCAGGCCCCTGGGATTATGACCCGAGCCGAAAGCAGAGGCTTTAACCCACTGAGCCACCCAGGCACCCCTCTAGATATTCTTTTTAATGCACTTGTAATCGTTTTAATTTCTCTTTTTGGTACTTTGTTATTGGTGAACAGAGATGCAGCTGTGTGTTAATTTTGTATTCTGCAAAGTTACTGAATTCATTTGTTCTAAAAGCTTTTGGTGGAGTCTTAGATTTTTCTATGTATAGTATCATTTCATCCGCAAATAATGACAGTTAATTTCTTCCTTAAAAATATAGATGTCCGGGAACGCCTGAGTGGCTCAGTTGGTTAAGCGGCTGCCTTCGGCTCAGGTCATGATCCCAGCGTCCTGGGATCGAGTCCCACATTGGGCTCCTTGCTCGGCAGGGAGCCTGCTTCTCCCTCTGCCTCTGCCTGCCACTCTGTCTGCCTGTGCTCGCTCTCTCTCTCTCCCTCTCTCTCTGACAAATAAGTAAATAAAAAAAAAAAAGATGTCGGGACGCCTGGGTGGCTCAGTTGGTTAAGCAGCTGCCTTCGGCTCGGGTCATGATCCCAGCGTCCTGGGATCGAGTCCCACATCCGGCTCCTTGCTCGGCAGGGAGCCTGCTTCTCTCTCTGCCTCTGCCTGCCACTCTGTCTGCCTGTGCTCGCGTTCTCTCTCTCTCTCTCTCTGACAAATAAATAAATTTTTTAAAAAAATTTTAAAAAGATGTCATTGGGGCGCCTGGGTGGCTCAGTGGGTTAAGCCTCTGCCTTCGGCTCAGGTCATGATCTCAGCCTGCCTCTCTGCCTACCTATGATCGCTCTCTCTGTCAAAAAAAAAAAATAAAAATAAAAAATATAGATGTCATTGATTTCTTGGATAATTGCTGTGACTAGAAATTAACAGTACTGCATTGAATAAAAGTGGTGAGATTGGACATTCTTGTCTTGTTCTTGACCTTAGAAGAAAAGCTCTCAGTTTTTCACCATTGAGTTGATGGTAGCTGTGGGTTTTTAACGTATGGCTGTTATTATGTTCTGGTATGTTCTCTAAACGTACTTTGTTGAGAGTTTTTATGATGAAAAGGTGTTAATTTTTGTCAAATACTATTTCTTTATTGCGATGATCATATTTTTGTCCTTTATTTTGCTAATGAGTTGTATATCATGTTGATTTATTTGCAAATATTGGAACCATCCTTGCCTCCCCAGAATCTCTTCCATTTGATCATGCTGAATGACCTTTTTATTGTATTTTTTTAAAAAGACTTTATTTATTTGACAGAATTAGCACACATGAGAGAGAGCATAAGCAGAGGGTAGAGGAGAGCGAGAAACAGACTCCCCACTGGGCAGGGAGTATGGGACTTGATCCCAGGACCCTGAGATCATGACCTGGGCTGAAGGCAGACTCTTTTTTTTTTTTTTTTTTAAAGATTTTATTTGTTTATTTGACAGAAAGAAAGAGATCACAAGTAGGCAGAGAGTCAGGCAGAGAGAGAGAGGGGGAAGCAGGCTCCCTGCTGAGCAGAGAGCCTGATGTGGGGCTTGATCCCAGGACCCTGATCATGACCTTAGCCGAAGGCAGAGGCTTAACCCACTGAGCCACCCAGGTGCCCCTGAAGGCACACTCTTAACTGACCGAGCCACTTGGGCATCCCTGTAATCTTTTTATTTATTTATTTGAGAGAGAGCAAGAGAGTGGGTGTATGAGTTGGGGTAGGGCAGAGGGAGAAAATATCCAAGTAGACTCCTGCTGAGTACGGACCCCCATAGCAGGGCTCAGTCTCATGACCCATGAGATCAGGACCTGATTTCAGCTCAGGATATTCACTTAATTGACTGAGCCACCCAGGCACCCCCCTTTTATCGTGTCCTTTTTTTTTTTTTTCTTTTTTAGATTTTATTTATTTGTCAGAGAGAGAGCACAAGCAAGGAGAGCAGCAGGCAGAGGCAGAAGCAGACTCCCTGCTGAGCAAGGAGCAAAATACTGGACTTGATTCCAGGACCCTGGGATCATGACCTGAGCTGAAGGCAGAGACTCAATTGATTGAGCCACCCAGGTGTCCTGTTTTTATCATACTCCTTTTTTAAAAAATATTTATTTGTCAGAGAGAGAGAGCAGAAGCAGGGGGAGTAACAGCAGAGGGAGAAGCAGGCTCCTCACTAAGAAGGGAGCCCAATGTGGGACTCAGTCCCAGGACCCTAGGATCATGACCTGAGCTGAAGGCAGACACTTAACCAACTGAGCCATCCAGGCATCCCTTTTTAGCATGTTCTTGAACTCGGTTTGCTAATATTTTGTTGAGTATTTTTGAAACTATGTTCATCAGAGATATTGGCCTGTGGGTTTTTTTTTTTTCTTTTCTTTCTTTTTTTAAAGATTTTATTCAAGAGTTAGCATGAGAGAACGCCTGTGAGAGAAAGCACAGAGTGCGAGGATGAGCAGGCAGAGAGGGAAGAAGAAACAGACTTCCCACTGAGTAGGGAGCCCCATCAGGGGGCTCAGTCCCAGAAGCCTAGGATCAAGAGCTGAGCTGAAGGCAGATGCTTAACCAACTGAGCCACCTACATGCCCTAGCCTGTAGTTTCTTTTTGGGGTGTCTTTGGTTTTGATATCAGGGTAATGTATTTGGAAACTTTCCTTCCTCTTGTATTTTTTGAAATAGCTTGAGGAGAATAGGTATTCCGTCTTCTTTAAATGGTTGGTAGGGGGCACCTGAGTGGCTCAGTTGGTTGAATGTTCAACTTTTGGTTTCAGCTCAAGTCGTGATCTCATGAGCTGTGACATCAAATCTTGAGTTGGGCTCCACACTCAGTGGGGAGTCTCTCCCTCTGCCTCTCCCCTCATTCACATATGTGTCTGCACTCATACCCGCATGCTCTCTGTATCTCTCCAGTAAATAAATAAAAAAAAAAAAAATGGTTGGTAGAATTCACCTGTGAATCCATTTGGTTCTGGACTTTTTGTTGTTAGTTTTTGATAACCAATTCAACTTTGTTACTAGTAATTGGTCTCTTCAGATTTTCTATTTCTTCCTGATTGAGGAGTCTGGCTAAAGGCTCATCAATTTTGTTCATCTTTATAAAGAAACAGCTCTTGGTTTCATTAATTTTTTTTTTTTTAACTTTTCCACTTTTTTTTCCTTAAGATCTTTTTAATGTAATCTCTTGCCATGCCCCCCCCCCCAGCCCATGGTGGGGCTCAAACTCACAATCCCCAGATCAGGAGTCATATACTCTGCCAACCGAGTCAGCCAGGCACCCTTCATTGATGTTCTGTTTTGTTTTTGTCTCTATTTCATTTATTTCTCTTCTGTTCTTTATTATTTCCTTTCTTCTACTTATGTTGGGTTTTGTTCTTTTTCTAGTTCCTATAGGTATAAGGTTAGATTGTTTGAGATATTTTTTGTTTCTTGAGGTAGACCTGTATAACTATAAATTTCTCTTTTAGAACTCCTTTTGCTGTGTCCCAAGGATTTTTGTCGTGTCCCAAGGATTTTGGACCAGTGTGTTTTTATTTTCATTTGTTTCCAGGTATGTTTTGGTGTCTTCTTTGATTGATTGATTGATTGATTTTAATGATTTTTTAAAAAAAGATTTTATTCATTTATTTGATAGGGGGAGTGAGTGTGCACAGGCAGGGGGAGCTACAGAGGAAAAGGGAGCAACAGGCTCCCCACTGAGCAGGGAGCCTCACAGGCGGCTCAATGCAGGACCCTGGAATCATGACCTGAGCTGAAGGCAGATGCTTAACCAACTGAGCCACTCAGGTGCCCATCTTCTTTGATTTCTTTGCTTGCCCACTGGATGTTAGTAGCATTGTTTAACCTCCACATGTTTGTGTTTTTACTTTTTTTTTCTTCTTTATAGTTATTTATTTAATTAATTAATTTATTTGACAGAGAAGAGAGACAGCGAGAGCAGAAATACAGGCAGGGGGAGTGGGAGAGGGAGAAGCAGGCTTCCCACAGAGCAAGGAGCTAGATGCAGGGTTTGATCCCAGGACCCTGGGACCATGACTTGAGCCAAAGGCAGACCCTCAACGACTGGGCCACCCAGGTGCCCTTGTATTTATTTTAAAAGTAACTTCTACACCTAGCATGGGGCTTGAACTCAACCCCAAGATCAAGAGCCACATTGTCTTCAGACTGAGCCAGCCATGTAGCCCTTTTCCTTTTGTGTGTGTGTGTGTGTGTGTGTGTGTGATCGATTTCTAGTTTTATCCTCTCTATTTTGATTAGAAAAGATGTATACTAGGATTTCAGTCTAAAATTTATTGAGACTTGTTTTGTGGCTTGACATGTAATGTCTTGGAGAATGTTCCATGTGCACTTGAAAAAATGTGTGTTGTTTTTTGGTTGAAATGTTCAGTGTATTTCAGTTATGTCCATGTTGTTTAATGCGTCATTCAAAGACATTGTTTCCTTATTGTTTTTCTGCCTGGATGATCTACTCATTGTTAAAGTCTCCTACTGTTATTATATTATTGTATGTTTCTTCCTTTATGTCATATTTGCTTTATGTATTTAGGTGCTCCAGTATTGGATGCATAGACATTTACAATTGTTATATCCTCTTCTTGGGATTGATACTTATCATTATGTAATGCCCTTTTTTGCCTCTTTTTTCCCCTTTGTCTCTTGTTATGGTCTTTGTTTTAATGTCTGTTTGTCTGATAAAAGTGATGCTACCCTGGCTTCCCCCCCCCCCCCCCCCCCCGCACTTCCATTTGCATTGAATATCTTTTTCTATCCCTTCACTTTCAGTTTGTGTATGTCTTTTTTTTAATTTTTATTTTATCTTTTTTTAAGATTTTTATTTATTTGAGAGAGAGCATGAGCAAGGGTAGAGCAGAGGGAGAGGGGAGAGAGAGACTCTCAAGCAGATTGAGACTGAGCACAAAGCCCGACGACACGAGGTTCAATCTCCCAACGCTGAAAGTATGACCTGAGCAGAAACCAAGAGTCATTCCCTAACCAACTGAGCCACCCAGGTGCCCAACCCTGTATGTCTTTTTTTTTTTTTTTTTTTTTTTTTAAGATTTTATTTATTTGAGAGAGTAAGTGTAGGGAGGAGTAGATTGAGAGGAAGGAGGAAAGAATCTCAAGCAGATGCTTTGCTGAGCATGGAGTCCTACCTGGGGCTCGACCGCAAGATCATGACCTGAGCCAAAACCAAGAGTTAGATACCTAATCCACTGAGCCACCCAGGTACCCCTGTATATGTCTTTAGGTCTGAAGTGAGTCTCCTATAGGCAGCGTATAGATGGGTCTTGTTTTTTTTGATTCTGCCATTTTGTGTTTGGAGCATTTAGACCATTTACATTTAAAACAGTTATTGGTAAGTATGTATTTATTGCCATTTAAAAATTTTTTCTCTGATTATTTTTGTAGTTCTGTTTCTTTCTTCTCTTTTTCTCTTTGTGATTGGTGACTTTTGTAGTGTTCTATTTGGCTTTCTTTCTCTTTATTTTTTTTGTATCTGTTACAGATTTTTGGTATGTGATTACCATGGGATTCATATATAAGTATATCCTAAGTATATAGTAGTGAGCATATATTAAGTCAATGGTCATTTAAGTTCAGACACATTCTAAAAGAAGTTGTTTTATTTCCCCTCCACATTTTATGTACATGTTTCTGTATTTTACATCTTTTAATTCATTATTGTCTTACATCTAATTATTGCCTTTTCTTTTCTACTTAAAGAAGTCTCTTTACCATTTCTTATAAGGACAGTTTAGTGGTGATGAACTCCTTTAACTTTTGTTTCAGAAACTTTCTCTCAATTCTGAATGATCATCTTGCCAGGTAGAATATTCTTGGATATAGGTTTTTTCCCTTTCCATGCACTGGCCTGCAAAATTTCTTTTTCTCTCTCCCCTTTCTTTCCTTTTTTTTCCTTTCATATCTTATTTATTTATTTGACACACAGAGAGAGCACAAGTAAGGTGAGCAGTGGGGAGAGGGAGAAGCAGGCTCCCTGCTGAGTAGGAAGCCCAATGTGGGACTCGATCCCTGGACCCTGGGATCATGACCTTAGCCGAAGGCAGCTGCTTAACCAACTGAGCCACCTAGGCGCCGCTGGCCTGCAAAGTTTCTGTTGAAAAATCAACTGATAACCTCATAGGGTTCCCTTTGTATGTAACTTCTTACTTTTCTCTTGCCTTTTTAAAAATTCTCTATCTTTAAACTTTGACATTGTGTTACGGTGTTGACCTCCTTTGGTTCATCTTGTTTGGAACTCTCTCTCTTTCCTGAACCTGGATATCTGTTTCCTTCTCCCAATTAGGAAAGTTTTAAGGTATTATTTCTTCAAATAACTTCTCTGACCCCTTTTCTCTCTCTTCTCCTTCTGGGACCCCTTTAATGTGTTTGTTCATTTGATATTGACCAAGAGATTGCTTAATGTACCTCATTAAATTTCTTTTTTTTTTTTTTTTAAACTTTTCAGCTTAGGTGCTTTTTTCCTTCTTTTTTATCTTCAGCTTGAGTGCTTTCCATTGCCTTGTTTCCAGATTGCTGATGGTTTCTTCTCATCCACTGGTTTACTGTTGATTCCCTCTAATATATTTTCCATTTCAGTTTTACTGTATTCTTAAACTTTGGTTCTTTTTTTATATTTTCTATATCCTTGTTGGAAGTTTTCACTGAGTTCTTAAACTCTTCTCTCCAGTCCATTGAGCATCTTTAATATAATTACTTTCAACCCTTTATCAGACATGACATATTGCTTATCTCTGTTTTATTTAGTTCTTTTTTTTGAGCTTTTGTCTTGTTCCTTCGCTTGGAGCATATTCTTCTGTCTCATTTTGCTTGACTTCCTGTGTTTGCTTCTATGAATTGGACAGAACAGCTACTTGTAAACTTGAAGGAATTGGTCTTGCATATGGTGTTCCCCATGTAGGCTGTGTGTGCGTGGTGGCTTGCTGACTGCCTGGAGCTGTGGTTTGTGTGGGCTGGGGGTTGTGGTGCACTCTGCACTGGGGCTGCCCTGGTAGCATGACCAGAGCTGAAGTGGGCTTGGCCTGGGGTGGTCCTGATGCTTTTTGCACAGAGGGGCCCCTGGCAGGATAGCTGAAGCAACGGGGTGTAGGCCAGGGGATTCCTGGGGCTGTTTGTGCAGAGGGTACCCAGGCAGGGCAGCTAAAACTGAAGTGGGCATGGCTGGTGCAGTCCCTGTGCATTTCCACAGAGGGTGCTTTGGTAGAACAGCTGAAGCTGAAGTGGGAATAAGCTGGGGTGTTCTGGGACTGTCTTCACAGGAGGTACTCTGGTTGGGGCTGGTGTAGACCAGGAGCCTGGGGCTCACTGAGGCAGTAAGGCAGAGCACCCAGACCCTGACCCCATCCATGCTATCAGGGTGGATGGGGGATTGTAAACTGGCATTTGCTAGTCCCTTCAACTCTGGGAGGGTCCCAGCAACTCTCCTATCTTTTAACAGTGTTGTAGGGCTAGTTCTCTTTGTATTCTAGTTATTCTTTTTTTATTTTTTAAAGGTTTTATATATTTGACAGAGCACAAGCTGAGGGAGTGGGAGAGAGAGAAGCAGGCCCCCCGCTGAGCAGGGAACCCAGTGTGGGTCTAGATCCCAGGATTCTGGGATCATGACCCTAGCTGAAGGCAGATGCTTAACTGAGCCACCCAGGCACTCCTAAAGGACAGTATTTATATACAGTCCTTTGGAATCTAGTCCTATACAGTCAAAATATTTTCTAAAATGTGGGTAATTTTTCCTATGTCTGCTTTTTTCAATGCAGTTATCTGTCATATGTTAGATTCATTTGTTATTTGTATTTCATTTTGGATTCCTTTTGCATTCTACTTGATCTTAATTTTGTGTGTTTTTTAAGTATATGAAGCATTAACATGGTTGTAAAAGTCAGAACTTTTTAAACAGGCATATTTAGAGAAGTGCCACTCCTTTCTCGCCCCTCTACCGTTTTCCTGTTCATTTTTTTCATCCCATTCACATCTACCATGCCCTATACATTCTCAATACTTTCTAGTTTATTCTCCTCATGTTTGTATTTTTAAAGTATTTTATTTATATTTATTTATTTATTTTTTTTTTTTTAAAGATTTTATTTATTTCTCTGACAGACAGCGATCACAAGCAGGCAGAGAGACAGAGAGGAGGAAGTAGGCTCCCTGCCACGCAGAGAGCCGGATGTGGGACTCGATCCCAGGACCCTGAGATCATGACCTGAGCTGAAGGCAGAGGCTTAATCCACTGAGCCACCCAGGCGTCCCTTTTATTTATATTTAAGAGAGAGACAGATTGTGATAGAGATAGAGAGAGAGAGAGAACAAGCAGAGAGGAGAGGGAGAAGCAGGGGCTCGATCCCATGCAGGGCTCGAACCCAGGTTGATCATGACCCAACCTGAAGTCAGATGCTTAACCACCTGAGCCACCCAGGTGCCCCTATTCTTTTCTAATATATTTTTAAGTAATCTTTACACCCAATATGAGGCTTGAACTCACAACCCCAAGATTAAGAGTTGCATGCTGTACCAGCTGAGCTAGCCAGATGCCCCATCTTTATTTTTTCATAACTTACTCATGTAGAAGTATCACTTATTCAAGAAGAAGAAGTAGTGTAGAAGAACCCTACTTTATTCAAGTACTGTCCTTGTAGGTTTTCAGTATTTTGCAGTTACAGTGTTGCAGTGAATAACCTTGTGTTATGTATTTTCATTAATATTGGAGGTGTATCTTAAGGATAAATGACTAAAAATGGTGTTGTTGGATTAAAAGGTAAATACTTACCTTCTGTTAGATTACCAAATTCCCTTCCAAAAGGGTTTTATTAATTTGTATTCCTAATAGCAAAGTATGAAAGTTTCTTTTCTCCCACCAACAGAATGTGTTGTCATAATTTTTGCCAGTGTTTTTATTGAGGTATAGTTAATATCTAGCATTATATCCGTTTCAGTTGTAAAACATGACTTGCTATTTGTATACATTGCAAAGTGATCACTATAGTAAGTCTAGTAAGCATCTACCCCCATATATGGTACTCAAGTTTTTTTTCTTGTAATGGGGATTTTTAAGATTTACTCTCTCAGCAACTTTCAAATATACTGTACAGCATTATTAATTATAGTCACTCTGTTATATATTATATCTCCATGACTGACTGACTTTGTAACTGGAAGTTTGTACCTTTTTGACCTGTCCCTCCACCCATTTTGGGCAACTCCCCAACCACCTCTTTGCCCATTTTTTTTTGAGTGAAGTTGAACATCTTATGTCTAAGGGCTGTTTAAAAATCTTTATTTGTGAATTGTCTCCGTATGTCTTTTTCCCATTTTTCCATCAGGCTTTTTTGGTTTTGCTTTCTTTTAAGATGTATATATTTATTTATTTATTTATTTATTAGAGAATGAGCATGTGCAGGGGGATGGTCGGGGCAGAGAGGGGGGGGAAAAGAACCTCAAGCAGACTCCCCACTGAGCACGGAGCCCGGTGTGGGGCTCAATCTCACCTCTCTGAGATCACGATCTGAACCGAAATCAAGTTGGTTGCCCGACTGGCAGTCCCCCGGGCACCCTTCCCTACCTTAAAAAGAAATTTACTTGAGAGAGAGAGAGAGCTGGGTGAGGAGCAGATGAAGAGGGACAAACCCTGACACAGGGCTTGATCCCATGATTCTGAGAGCATGACCTGAGCTGAAAAGGATGCTTAATCAACTGAGCCACCAAGGCGCCCCAGCCCTTTATTCTCTGTTGAGTTTTTGAATTCTGCTATTTTACATTTCCAAGGTCCCCTTATTGTTTGTGATTGTTTCTTCAAAAATATAATAGCCTATTCTTTTCTTTCCCTTCAGTGGATGTTCTTTTTTTTCTTTAAACATTTTTTTTATTTGCAAGAAAGAGAGTGAGAGAGAAAGCACAGGTGTGGTGAGGGGCAGAGGGAGAAGCAGACTACCCACTGAGCAGGGAGCCTGATGAGGGGCTCGATCCCAGGACTCTGGGATCATGAGCTGAGCTGAAGGCAGACGCCCAACTGACTGAGCCACCCAGGCACCCCTATTCTTTTTTTCTTTGTAGATAATATTGTTTTTTTTCTTCCTTCTTGTTTTTTTAGTGTGATAAAATATAGGTGGCATAACATTTACCATTTTAATCACTTTTAGGTATACAGTTCAGTTCAGTGGCATTAATACATTCACATTGTTGTGCAACCATGGCCACAGTCCATCTTCAGAACCCTTTTCATCTTCTTTTTTTTTTTTTTTTTAAAGATTTTATTTATTTATTTGACAGATCACAAGTAGGCAGAGAGGCAGGCAGAGAGAGAGAGAGGAGGAAGTAGGCTCCCCACTGAGCAGAGAGCCCGACGCGGGGCTCGATCCCAGGCCCCTGGGATCATGACCTGAGCCGAAGGCAGAGGCTTTAACCCACTGAGCCACCCAGGTGCCCCCCTTTTTCATCTTCTTAAACTGAAACTCTGTACCCATTAAACAATAACTCATCTCCTCCCAGCTCAGTCAGTTAAGCATCTGCCATTGGCTCAGGTTATGATCCCAGGGTCCTGAGATCGAGTGCTGCATTAGGCTCCTTGCTTGGCAGGAAGCCTGCTTTCCCCTCTGCCTGTTGCTCCTCCTGCTCATGTGCTTGCTGTCTTTCTCCCTCCCTCTCTCTGACAAATAAATAAAATCTTTAAGTTATTAGCAAGCTGAAATTAGAGTACTGTTTTTTTGATTCATAGTCTAGTATTGTTTCTGTCCCATCTTTAGCGGCTCTCACCTTTCTTTCTATGCTGAAGAGCCTTTAGTAGTAGTGGATCTTATTAAATCTCAGGGGAAATCCTGTTTGGTTTTGACTATCGTTTTTATTTACCACTCCTAATAAGTGTGTTACCAGAGCTTGTGTGTGCATGCATGTGTGTGTGTGCATGTATGTACATGAGCTTTTCACATAAGAGCCCAAACGCTAACTGTGTGAAAGCACCTGATAGACTTTTGTCCCTGCACAGTTACTCAAAGTTTCTGACTGACTGACGAAGAGGAGACTGGTCTCCCCCTTGAAATACTGTTACTGTATGCATTTATTTAATATATGCTTTTGCATGTCTATTTACAGCCAAAAGTACCTGCTCTTTCTAAAATGTGATGTATGGAACAAGGTATTTCAATATGGAATCAGTCTTTTTTTTTTTTTTTTTTTAAGATTTATTTATTTATTTATTTATTTGACAGACAGAGGTCACAAGTAGGCAGAGAGGCAGGCAGAGAGAGAGAGGAGGAGGAAGCAGGGTCCCCGTGGAGCAGAGAGCCTGATGCAGGGCTCCATCCCAGGACCCTGAGATCATGACCTGAGCTGAAGGCAGAGGCTTAACCCAGTGAGCCACCCAGGTGCCCCTGGAATCAGTCTTAAATGGTGTTTGGTCCCTCCTTCCTTCCCTATCCCTTAATTTACAAGTAAAAACACAGAATTTGGGTGGCTTAAAGTCACGTAGCTAATGAGAAGCAGTGCCAACGCTTAAAGATTCTCTTCTGCTTCCCTACCCTGTCCACTCCATCAAAAACTGATGGAAATGATTCTTTTTTTAAAAATTTTTTATTTTCTGGTTCCGTCCACGTCGTTACAAATGGCAAGATTTCATTTCTTTTGATGGCTGCATAGTATTCCATTGTGTATATATACCACCTCTTCTTTATCCATTCATCTGTTGATGGACATCTAGATTCTTTGCATAGTTTGGCTACTGTAGACATTGCTGCTATAAACATTCGGGTGCACGTGCCCCTTCGGATCACTACGTTTGTATCTTTAGGGTAAGTACCCAGTAGTGCAGTTGCTGGGTCATAGGGTAGTTCTATTTTCAACTTTTTGAGGAACCTCCATGCTGTTTTCCAGAGCAGTTGGACCAGCTTGCATTCCCACCAACAGTGTAGGAGGGTTCCCCTTTCTCCGCATCCTCGGCAGCATCTGTCATTTCCTGACTTGTTAATTTTAGCCATTCTGACTGATGTGAGGTGATATCTCATGGTGGTTTTGATTTGTATTTCCTTGATGCCGAGTGATGTGGAGCACTTTTTCATGTGTCTGGTGGCCACCTGGATGTCTTCTTTGCAGAAATGTCTGTTCGTGTCCTCTGCCCATTTCTTGATTGGATTATTTGTTCTTTGGGTGTTGAGTTTGTAAGTTCTTTATAGATTTTGGACACTAGCCCTTTATCTGATATGTCGTTTGCAAATATCTTCCCCCATTCTGTCAGTTGTCTTTTGGTTTTGTTAACTGTTTCCTTTGCTGTACAAAAGCTTTTGATCTTGATGAAATCCCAATAGTTCATTTTTGCCCTTGCTTCCCTTGCCTTTGGTGATGTTCCTAGGAAGACGTTGCTGCGGCTGAGGTCCAAGAGGTTGCTGCCTGTGTTCTCCTCAAGGATTTTGATGGATTCCTTTCTCACATTGAGGTCCTTCATCCATTTTGAGTCTATTTTCGTGTGTGGTGTAAGGAAGTGGTCCAATTTCATTTTTCTGCAAGTGGCTGTCCAATTTTCCCAACACCATTTATTGAAGAGGCTGTCTTTTTTCTATTGGACATTCTTTCCTGCTTTATCAAAGATTAGTTGACCGCAGAGTTGAGGGCCTATTTCTGGGCTCTCTATTCTGTTCCATTGATCTATGTGTCTGTTTTCGTGGCAGTACCATACTGTCTTGATGATGACAGATTAGAGCTTGAAGTCCGGAATCGTGATACCACCAACTTTGGCTTTCTTTTTCAATATTCCTTTGGCTATTCGAGGTCTTTTCTGGTTCCATATAAATTTTAGGATTATTGGTTCCATTTCTTTGAAAAAAATGGGAGGGATTTTGATAGGGATTGCATTAAATGTGTAGATTGCTTTAGGTAGCATAGACATTTTCACAATATTTGTTCTTCCAGTCCAGGAGCATGGAACATTTTTCCATTTCTTTGTGTCTTCCTCAATTTCTTTCATGAGTACTTTATAGTTTTCTGAGTATAGATTTTTAGCCTCTTTGGTTAGGTTTATTCC
>PISX010006143.1:0-100350 GCA_004024625.1 Mellivora capensis
CCTGGTGTGAGCTTTGGTAGTTTGTGTCTATTAAGGGCTTGGTTCATTTCATTTAAGTTGTCAAATTTGTGGGACTAGAGTTGTTTATAGTATTCCTTTATTATCATTTGAATGTCTATGGGTTCAATATAATGATCTTTCTTTGTTTACATTGCTACTTTGTGTTCTTTCTCTTTCCCTACTTCCATTCCTCCCTCCCCCCTTTCTCAATCCCAGTAGAAATTGTGATGGTTAATTTCATATGTCAACTTGTTTGGGCTGTAGTGCCCATATATTTTGGCGAGGCATTGTTCTGGATGTTCTGTGAGGTTGTTTTTATATGAGATTTACATTTAATCTGGTAGACTTTGAGTAAAGCATTTTGGTAAGATCTACATTTAATTTGGTAGACTTTGAGTAAAGCATTATGGTCCACCGTAATGTGGGTGGACCTCATCCAATTAGTGGAAAGTTTAAATAGAACAAAAGGCTAACTTTCCATTAAAAAGAGGGAATCCTCCATTAGACTGCCTTCAGACTTTGCCTACATCAGGTTCTTTCTGATTCTATATAGCACACTGTTTTTGGACTTGACCTGCAACTTTTTCCTAAGTCTCCTGTCTACCAGCCTCATCAGATTTTGGTCTTTCTACCAAGTGTCCTTTTGGTCTGTTTCTCTGGAGAATGCTCATTGACACAGAGCTTTACCAATTTTATGGATTTTTTAAAAGAAATAGCTTTTGGTTTCACTGATTTTCTCTACTTTTCCCATTTTCAATTTCATTGATTTCTGCTTTAATTTTTATTATTTCTATTCTTCCTTTTGCTTTGGAATTAAATTGTTCTTTGTTTAGTTTCTTACAATGAAAACTTAGGTTATTGCTTTAAAGCTTTACTTTTTCTGATATATATGTGTGTGTCAAACACACACACACATCAATTTCCCTCTAAGCACTGCTTTTTCTTCATCCCATAAATTTTGACAAGTTGTATTTTCATTTTCTTTAGTCAATATTTTTAAAATTCTCTTGAAAGTTCCATACAAGTTTGAGAATACAACATATACCGGTGTTGTTGGTTAGAGTATTTTAATATATCTCAAGTAGATTAAGTTGATTGATACCACTCTTCAAGTCAACTATATCTTTACTGAATGTTTGCCTGCTTAATTTGTCAGTTACTGAAGAAGGAATGTTGAAGTCTTTGACTATAATAGTGAGTTTTTATATTTAGTTTTTCAGTTTTATCAGTTTTTGCCTGATCTATGTTGATGTTCCATTTAGGTGCATATTCATTTAAGATTGATTGTATAACTTCTTGGAAAATTGAGTCCTTTATCATTATGTAGTGCCTCTCTTTATCTTTGATAATTTTTCTTATTCTGTAGTCAGCTTCATCTGAAATTAATCTAGCTATTTTAGCTTTTTTCTGAGTAGGGTTTTCATGGTATATCTTTCTCCATTCCTTTATTTTGAATGTTTTTGTAGGCAATATACAATTGGGTCTTTTAATCCACTCTGGTATTCTTTAACTTTTAATTGGTATATTCACACCATCATATTCAAAGTAATTATTGATATAGTTGGATTAATATATACCGTGTTTGTAGCTATTTTCTATTTATTGATTTTGCTCCTTGATCCTTTTTTTTTTTCCTTTTAAAGGTATTATTTATTCACATAATAGAAAGTGAGAGAGAGAACAAACAGGTGAAGAGGGAGAGGGAGAAGCAGACTCCCCTCTTAGTTGGGAGCCTGACATGGGGCTTGATTCTAGGACCTGGAGATCATGACCTGAGCCAAAGGCAGACACCCAACCATCTGAGCCACCCAGGCACCCCTACTCCTTGATTGCTTTTTCTCCTCTTTTCCTACTTTTCTAGTCTCAACTGAATATTTCATACAATTTTATTTTTTTACTCTCTTAGCTTATAAAATATGTCTTTTAAAAAATTGTTTCAGTGATTGTTCTAGAATTTCCCATGTACATTTTTAAGTAACCAATTTCTTTCTTTCATTCTTTTTTCTTTCTTTCCTTTTTTTCTTCCTTTCTTTCTTTCTCTCTTAGAAAGTAAGAGAGAAAGAGAGAGGATGGGAGAGGGAGAGAGAGAATCCATAAGCAGGCTCCTGGTCCAGTGTGGAGCCAGTGTGGGACTTGATCTCACAACCCTGGATCATGACCACAGCCAAAATCAAGAGTCAGATGCCTAACCAACTCAGCCACCCAGACACCCCTTTGAGTAATCTAAATCCATTTGTAAATAATACTATATAGCCTCATGTGCCACATAGGTGTATTATTATAGGATATTCCTAGCCCTTCTTCCTTTTCCTACATTCTTAATTTTTATTGAATACTCCTTTATCAAAAGTTTTCTTTTTCTCTACTAGTTTCTATTCTCTCCACTTCACTTAAACTCAAAAGACATAGACTTCCAATACTGAGGTGATAAATATTTAGTAATATACATGGGTATTTTAGGTTCATAACAAAAATATGAAGAGATCAGTGGGTTATATGTTGTTAAATTCTGATCATGAAACTCTCAATACCTGGGAAGTACTCTAACTGGGCTCTCAGTGCCCTTTTATGTCTTCAGGATGTTTCTGAAAGGTCTTTGTACCTGTACTGGAACACCAAGTGGCTTCCCAGTATGGTAATGTTGACTCATCCCTAACTTTGCATGTGGTAACAGACTGAAAAATCTACTTGAGCCTCAACAGCTAGTCACACACTTTGAAAGAAAAGCAACAGTACAACAAATATGTGAGGGTTTGTGGTATAATTACCTCTTTGACAAATGCCCTGTATTTTTACCAAGGGTATCAACTGGGTGTAAGATAGAGAGATGGTCTAACCCACCACAAAGAAACCTGTTGTCTTTCCAGACACCTGGCTTGTTTGCACTCATTTCCACTGTTGAAATGAAATTTTCCTAAACAGATGAAATATTGTGAACTTCCTCTGATAAACCCACAACGTAGTCCCTTCTCCTCTTTTTGTCTTTTCTCTTCTTTTCACTCTCCACTTTCTTCCAAATAGCCTTTAGAAATGTAAACATAAGAGAAATTATGCTGGAAGCTTGTTCTTCATAAAAGAACAGCTTTTAATTAAATTAGAAAAAAATACCGCCACAGGCAACACTTAAACTGACAAGGAGTGCATTCTGTTAATCTCTGCAGAGAGGCACTGTACACTGCACTTAATTTAATTAGGTAGAGAAAAGGCCTGTTCAGTCCTAGGGGTTTACCAGTGTCCTTTTAAATTGAGGACACAGCGTTTATATAAAGTCATTTTAATATCAGGCAATACATTTCTAAACAGTAATTTAAAAATATTACTTGCTATTATTAAATGATACCTTCTTGCAGCTCCTCACTTCATGAGACAACTTTCATTTCACAGAAAAATTTCACCCACCAACAAGCCTTTTTCTAGCCTCCAATAATTTATTGACTTTGGAAGTGTTAAATAATTAGGACTAAGTCCCCTGGAAAATAACTGCAGGAGGGAAATACACGTCAAAGCTATATTACAATGGATAATGTATTTGGATTATGTTTCACTTCTGGGCCATGGTAGTGAGTGATAACAAATAACTTTTATATTAAAAATCATATTACAGTGGAGAAGTGGGTTCCATTCTGATGTCACTCCTGGCACTACAGACACAGAAAGGAAAACTTTATAATATTTTGGTTATTATTTTTTTTAATTTCAAATCATAATCTCCAACACTTCAAAATCTTCATTGAGTATCTCTACCCCCCACTTTTCTAAAGATTTTATTTATTTATTTATTTGACAGGGAGAGAGAGCACACAAACAGTGGGAGCAGCAGGCAGAGGGAGAACCAGTTTCCGCACCAAGCAAGGATTCCGATGCGGGACTCAACCCCAGGAGTCTGGGACCATGATCTCAGCTGAAGGCAGACATTTAACCAACTGAGCCACCCAGGTGTCCCATATCTACCACTGTTGATCACCCTAAGGAGCTAGATAGGTTATCAATCTGTCATACTCACAAACTATAATAGAAAATCATCTATTGGATCATACTGAGTCACCAAACACAAGCCACTACTGTTCAAAAAGCAAGTTGTACACTAAGAAATGTTCTATTACATATATATACATACATATATATGTCTGTCTGCTATCTATCCATCATCTATCTATCTATCTATCTATATCTCCCCCAGAATCTGAGGAAATGCTGTTGCCATGCCCCTAAGGAACATTATGAATCAAAGTGAGGATATGTATTTTTAATTCTTTGGATTTTGTTCATTAGTTTATACATTCATGAAAGTAGTTAAGGGTAGAAGCCAGCCTAGATGACAGTGATTTGAATTAGTGAAACCCAGTTCCCGGCAACTTAAAGCTTAGAATGCAACAGTCTTGGGGATGTTTCTTACTGTGGTTTCAGATTCAGGAAAGAGCAGTGTTTGAGTAATAAAGGACTACTGAATAAGGGTTTGAGAGGAAGTATGGTAATCTCTCTTTTGATTATCTACTGATACACCAAAACATCTTTTCCAATTATGAGGATCATATATGTCGACAAAATTAGTTCACCACAAGTGGTACAAATTTACTTTCAGCAAAAACTAGTAAGCATCTAATTTTCAGTTCTGATCTGACAACCCAAGCAGACCTCTGATTTAAAATTACTGTTTGGGGACAAATTAAAAGTTCATGTTCAGGCAGAATGTTTCTTGGTATTCATTTGCACAGAGACTTATATAACTAGTCCAAATTCATCCCCCACTTACATAAGAAGAATTCATTCTTAAGTGGTTAACAGAGTCAAGAGAAAAAGAAGGCTCAACAAATGCTGGCTATCATGGCTGCTTGGGAGATACCATATCAGGGTTAGGCACACAGGCATTGTTGTCAGGAGGACCTGGATTTGAATCCTAGTTCTGTCACTTATTAGCTGAATTATCTTGGGCTTATTACTTCAGCTCTGGAGGTTCAGGTGCTTTGTGTTTAAAATAATAACCACTGGGACGCCTGGGTGGCTCAGTTGGTTAAGCCGCTGCCTTCAGCTCAGGTAGTGATCCCAGCGTCCTGGGATCGAGTCCCACATCGGACTCCTTGCTCGCAGGGAGCCTGCTTCTCCCTCTGCCTCTGCCTGCCACTCTGTCTGCCTGTGCTCGCTCTCTCTCTCCCTCTCTCGCTGACAAATAAATAAATTTTAAAAATAATAATAATAATAACCACCATGCAGGGATGTTGCTTAAGGACCAAATATGAAAATATAACCAAGATATTTATTATTAAGCTTGAATAGAGTAAGTACTAAATAAATGTTGGAATTTATTGTATTTATGGGCAGTAAATAGGCCTTCAAGATGGTTTTGTATTTCTCAATGATTTAAATAAAATGTTTTTTTGTCACAGTTAACAGAAAATCTGACTCAAATGTTTTTAAAAATAGACAAAATGAATCTAGAAGTGTAATAATTTCAAAAGTTTTTATCATAGTCTTAACAACATCTTTAATAACCCAGATTGTCTCCATATTTATTTTTGCTGTCACACTCAGCATTGAGTTTTGTCCTCAGACTTGTATACTCATGACCTAAGGTGGCTGCCACAGCTCTGCCCTCACAATTTAACAGGACATTGTGCAATGGCCAGAAATGAAAGAGAATGTCAAGAATTGTGCAAGATCTGAGATTTAACATTACTTTCAGTCTAACGGATTAGTCTGACACAGTTTCATAGATGTTGACCAAAGACATGAAACCCCTGAGTAAGTCAGAGATAGACAGTTTATTGCTCATAACAAAAAGCAATGGCCATAGTGTCCATAGTGTCTTCACTTCTTTGAGCTATTTCCCAAAGTCACAATTCCCACAAGGGCAATAGGACAGGGGTCTGATGTTGTCTTCATACTCTGTAAAGTGCTTTACAGGAGAAGGACACCACTATTAGGAAATTCTAGGTTTTTTTATGAGCTATAAGCAAACCTGCTTGACTTTTGTGTTGGAAGGAGACATTATCTTTATTATTCTGGACAAATCAAATCTGTCCTGTGTGTCAAAACTATTTCTATCCTTAAAGACTATTCATTATACAAATTCCTCAAGAAATAGTCTGGAAGAGAAGGGTAGGGAGTAGAAAAACACTAAAATTCCCAAACTGAAAGCAAACCCCATCCTCATGCCCCTTAGAAGTAATAAAATTGTTTCCAAAAGATTCCTGGAAGTCTTTTCCTCATTTAATATATTTGAACCTCACTTGCATGCTTAGTTCCAACACTAGCAAGGGAAAGGGGAATGCCAAAATTGACTTTTATTAAACAAGATTGGATTCCTAGGGCTAAAGAAGACACTATCCTCCCCAACAGCATGTGCTGTCCTGAATCTGGAAAAAAAGAATTGGAGTTTTCTTAAAAAGCAAACATGGGGGGTTATGATTAGATAAGTAACCAACCAATAGGAGCTGCTACACCTGGTGTGTGTGTGTGTGTGCGCGTGTGTGTGTGTCCACATTAACCAGGTTAAATTGTCCTTTAAAGAAACCTCTTGGGGTGCCTGGGTGGCTCAGTGGGTTAAAACCTCTACCTTCGGCTCAGGTCATGATCCCACGACCCTGGGATCAAGCCCCGCATCAGACTCTCTGCTCAGTCGGGAGCCTGCTTCCTCCTCTCTCTCTGCCTGCCTCTCTGCCTACTTGTGATCTCTGTCAAATAAATAAATAAAACCTTTTAAAAAATAAGTAAATAAACAAAACTCTTACTTATAAGAGTGGCTGCATTATGGTAATTGTAATAGGCAGGCAAATGGATTCTTTTTACTTTGGGGTATTGAAAAATGTGTATGGGTGTGCTCATACACATGCATGAAAGAGAGAGATCATATTTTTAACAGTGGCTATCTATGAATAGTGATATTATTTTGTTGTTACTTTCTCTGTATTCTCTATTTTTCCACACTGAATACATATTGTAGTACATGATTCATGGTAGGTACTCATTAAAAAGTTATAAAATTAATTAATGAGTAATTTTTTTAGCTTTATAATATAGGTTATCTATGTTGGGATACTCTTCTAAGAAAATCTTTGAGCATTAAATTATGTTGACACTTTATTTTGTTTCTATTGTTGTTCAACATTAATCATTTTCTTAAAGCATATATTATTAAGAAAACAATATCTAATGTAGTCTCCCTATGTCAGATGATACTTTTATCATATACTTCAGTGTTTTATTCATCCTCAAGTATTTTTTGGCAAGATGAAATGGTCAGCACTTTAGATAACCCTGTGTATCAATGTGAATGCCAGTAAGGAAACCACCTAATGAGCTCTAACATTCCATCCATAAGCTATAAATCTGTATTATCTGTGCATCTTTCAGATGCTTTTTTCTTCAAGTGGAATATTTCCCTCATTGCAGAAAGTGTTGAACACATTATCTTGGCTACTTCTTATGCAAAAAATAAAGAATAATTCACATGAAAGAATAAGCTGGATGCTACTCTCATGGCCTGAACAATTACACTATTGAAAAGTTGAGAACGGGTGGGTGCAGCCACGGGGGTGGGGAGGGATGGAGAGGACAGGGGAGACATGAGTGGAAGCTCAAAGAGGAGAAATTGTGCTCAACTGCTAACACAAAAGGTAGCAGAGATGTGCAGAAAAGTTTTCATTAAAAAAAAAAAAGTTGAGCAATGTATGTAGTACATTCCAGGTTAATAGACTTTTTTTTCCCTCTGTGAACTCACCAAGAAACCATGTTCAAGAAGCCATTCTGATTGGGGGAATGCTACTTCTGAGAGACCTCAAAATGGTTTAAACCAGTTCAACATCAAAGTTCTGCTGGAGTATCATAGGCCTCTGCAGGTTTTTTGCTACTATATCTTCTTAGAATGCACTTAATCATTCATTCCACAAACATACAATGAGTGCTTATTATGTCTTGTGGATACAAAGATGAATAAGACATAGTTTCTAACCTGAAGGGCCTTACACAGAAAATAGCAATTAAATGACATTCTTCCTATAATAAGGATGAAAAGGGGGGCTTTAACTTTCCTGATGCTCAAGGAAAATTCCCAAAATTTATCTCCACCCTATGAGTCTAAGTTAGCAAAGTGGAAGGTCAAGGAAGAATCTTCTATTATGGGACATCATGAAGAAAAGAATGGAGACTTGGAAAAAACACAATGGACGATCAACTACTTAAAAATTGTTATACTAGTATCCTGTAGGAATTTAGAAAGAGAGCAAATAATTTTCCCTGCAAGAGTCAAACTATAAAATTAAAACTTAAAGGAGCCTATTGGGTGCCTGGGTGGCTTAGTTGGTTAAGCATCTGCCTTTGGCTCAGGTCATGATCTCAGGGTCCTGGGATCAAGTCCCACATTGGACTCCCTGCTCAGCAGGGAGTCTGCTTCTCCCTGCTTGTGCTATCTCTCTCTCTCTGACAAATAGATAAATAACGTCTTTAAAAAGACAAAAAAAGGGGGGGGGCTCTATAAAGCCAAAGTATTCAAGGAAAACTGAATGATTCTCAAGAAAAAATGTTTGTATTTTCCTTGAAATTGTTAGTATACATAAAGAAAGAAGGTTTTGGTCTTCCCTGGAAATATAGGCCAAAGATGCAGAAAACAAAATTTGACAGTTGTAGTGCTTCTTAGTACACAAAATCAGGACTCCATGCTTAAAAGGCTAAAGGACAGAATTTTTACCATAGTAAAATCAGCAGAGGAACTGCTATCACCTTGTGAGTTCCATTAAGAGAAAGCCCAAGAAACTTTTACTCTGGTAGTCACACTTAGGTCTTTCCCAAGAAGCACGTGGGCATTTTGAATATGAAGGTGATGAGTTTAAGGAATAGCAGAAACCTCATTATGGCCTTAGCTTCAGTCCTACCAAAATCAGACCCTGAGGCAAGAATTTAGGAGGCACAGATGAGCAAAGGGGAAATGTGATAGGAAAGGGAGAGAAAAGACAACAACAAGGATGCGTTCATGAACAATCTGCTATTTTAAGTTACCAGTGTTAAATCCAATAGGGTCCATCTAGGAAACCAGGTATAATAGGTTTCAGGATTCTCACTGAATGATGGGACTCTCATCTACCATTATTGAAGGTTGCCCTCAGGCAGGGAATTCTTCCCACCCCACACAGCCACACACTTCTGGGTCACTTAAGTACAAAGAAGCAAGTCTGGGAAAACCCTTGAGCAGAGAAATGAAAAATCAAGTACTTAAAGTAGGAAGCTGTCAGTTTGCTGGTACCAGTTTCAGGGAACTTGGGTGAAGTGAGAGAAAGTGAGGTAGCATCTGCTTCAAAATACCTTTGCGTTTCTCAGTTTTCTTATGTCTCACATGGAATCCTCTCTGTTACATATTCTCATCGTTGTGACCACTCAAAATCTCTTAGGAAAAAAAAAAAAGAAAGAAACTTGAAGCAGAAGATTAATGGCACTGGATACATCTCTTGCTGCTGCAGCTCTTACTGCTGCAAATACTTGTGAGCATTACTAGACCCAATCTAAATTTCCTTCACCTTGCAGAGTACATCCACTGGTCTAGATTAACTTGCTCAGTGGGATGAAGAGAACTTTATTTCTGAGGAGTTCAAGTTCCTGGTCACCTGCCCTCTTCAGCCCATGGCTGGTGCAATTACCCATTGTGTGTCATTACTAGATGTAGAAGCAGTAAGAGGCACTCTAGTGGATCCCTGAATTTCAATCACACTACTCTCCAACTTCATTACATAGCACCCATCCTAGCTCTTCATAACCATTGGCGTTAGTTAACCTTCCAGTATAGAAACTACTATTTTGCCCACTGGTCTCTTAGCATGAGGATATAAAATGTAGTTTCTTGTTACCTCCTATGCCCCTAAAGAAAATACTACCCCAGAGATCATATTCCATAGTCCAGCAGAAGCTGGGAAATACCTAGGGGCAGGAAACACAAATTCCCTACCTGGATCATCTGGACTGATAGTGACAAGGGCCACTGCCATCTCTATCCATTTGGTTCCTGGACCCATGTAATTTAGCTACTGGGAAAACAAGACGTTGTAATGGTTGTTGTTTAATGTATATAATGCATCCTAGAGAACATACAGAAAATTATCCCCAAGCTGGTACCTTGACTGAGATTTTAAGAGACTATTTCCATATTTTTCTATGCTGACAGTTTCTAGAAGATACAGCAAATGGTAGAACCAGTTGATCCTATGATTCTGTACTCATTGTTACACCCCCTTTGCTTAAAATGTATTGCTTGATTTAAGGGGATATTATGAAAGACCTCATGTTGCAAATTAGATCATCTGTTGAACTCTTAGATAGTGATGATGACAAAAACACTAAAGACAAAGAAGACAAATTCATTCCTGCCCCCTCTAGTATAAAGTGATCCTATGTAACTTGCCATGAGTAGCTGGTGAGTCTCCACAAGGTACCCTATCTAGAACTCAGGGTTGGTCTGTTTCTAGAAGGTAGAACATTCAGCAGCAACTGTAACTGGATAAACCTTCCTCAGAAGGAATCCATGCTATTGAGCTCATGTATAGCTTTCAATTCCTTGCACTGGCTATAATCTGTTCATGGGTCTATTTTGCAAGCAAGAATTAAAGTCAGAATGGCTGACTAATCTTGACTAAAAAGACATCTTAACTACCAATTGTTCAGTGAATTCTCTGCAGAAAATGCTTTCTTTCAGATCAGAAACAAAAGATATGTACAAAATTGAACCCAGTCTCATAGTTTCATCCATATGCCTTTTCCTGAGACCACATTCACTCCTCCAATGTCACTCTCTCCAGGTTTTTATGACCAGCCAAACTATTTACTACTGCTTATTAACCATGTATATCCTTTCAACAGACCCCTTCTCCTTTCAAAGTTGATGATCCAATGAACTGCTTTGATTTCTGACTCTCTAGGAGGATTTCTGCTCACTACCTACATCTATGACCATGCCTAAGTGAACTATCATGCAGCAACTGTTCCTTTTCAATGATAACATATCCAGAGATCCATCTATAAAGTAGCTCAACTGTCTCTTCTTCCATCAGCTAGTTATATAAAACTCTTCACAAATCCTTAAGTTATAAGCCAGCGAGAGTTGTCAGGGTAACACAAATTGGTGATGTAGGAGCCTGGGCCACCTGTTTGTGTAACTTGGGTCCTCTGGACCAGCTTTGACTGGATTCCAAATACACCATTCTCTCCTATGATAGGTTATTTTGTGGTACCTGCTATTGCTTATAAATTGGTGGGTATCTGAAAGCACCAAGGGCAGTGATAGATGACTTTGGTTACAATATCAATTGATGGTATAAGGTCAGGTGCTCGGTCACTACTCTTCCTAAAAGCATACCAGAAGCTTCTTTTCAAACAATGACTAGCTACTTCAGAACATACAGAACATCCATAACATTCCACTAAAACTGTGGTTTTGCACTAAAACTATAGTTATATCTCTCCTGCTTGGACTTGCCAGAGATTCCATACAGCCTATCTTCCATGCACGCCAATAACACCGTTAGATCTGACAGGTCATATGGCTCAAGTGGCAGTTTGCCCCACAGTCCATAAATACTGCAAAGGCCTCCCTTGCTTGAAACTTAATCCAAAATTATCAGGCTTCCATGCCATTCATTAAATAGTCCAAAGTAGTACTGGTAAGTATGGTATGAGCAAAGAAACAAAGGAATTGATTAAACAAGCATCACTACCTCTGTAACCTCTCAATTCTTTCAAAATAGCATTAATCTCTGCAATTCTAAAATACTTACAATATTGCCTCTGATTTACTATTTTGGCCCATAAACCTTGTTTCAATAGCTTCTGTATGGTTCTTCCACCATACACTCAGAAACTCAAAGAGTTCTAACAGTTGCTTTGAATATTCATCCTTATTATGTATTCAGGGATCAGAGAGATGGAGTTGGATGATATTCTGTTTATTTCTTGGACTCCATTTGCATCCACTGTAATAACATAACCATGGAGGTGTTTTGGGATTCCTTGGACACTACATACAATGACTCAAAATATCTGGTATTACTTTAGTAAATGGGTACAGGTTTCTGACAGAATCATAGCAGACGTGTGAAAGGCAATCTAAAAAGGTTACTCCTGAAAGCAATGATCCTAGACAGGAAGCTTCTGTTATTAGCATGTGTTAGAGATAACAAAGACCTAATCTAGAGAATAAAAGATTAAGTCTGCCTTTACCTTAAATAAACATAAAGAACCAGGAACAAGATCATTATCTTTATAGTTACTGGCCAAATTGAGAGGATAGTTCACATTTTTAGAAGTACTGTTAAGTGTACAGTAGGAAGAAATTGAGAAAGAAAAATATGTCAGTTTTCTTAGTTACTGTATCCTTTCATTTTCAAGAATAAAAGAGTGTCTGATAAAGTACCCCAGCAGTGTTTTTTAAACTCTGATATGCGTACACATCATCTGGGGATCATGTTAATATGCCAATTTTCATTCAATAAATCTGAGGAGTGGTTTGAGAGTCTACATTTCTAAGATTCCATGTAATACTTATTCTTTTGTTCTGAGATCACATTTTAAGCATCAAGAGCACAGGCTGGGGTGCCTGGGTGGCTCAGTCAGTTAAGTGTCTGCCTTCAGCTTAGGTCATGATCCAGGGTTCTGGGATCCAACCCTGCATGGGGCTTTCTGCTCAGTGGGGAGTCCTCTCATCCCTCTGCCCCCATCCTACTCATACTCTCTCGCTCACTCTCTCTCAAATAAATAAATCTTAAAAAAAAAAAAAAGAGAGAGAGAGAGAGAGCACGCACAGGCTGTTTTAGGATGGCCTTATCGGCTCTTATGCAGACTTAAGCTAGAAATTAAAAACAAGAATATATTTCGAAGTTGCTCTATCCCTATCCACATTTTATGTACTTGTATCACAAAATTATCTATTAGTCAGGGTATACACAGCTGAAGCAAGGTGATTTCCTATCAGTCTAATTGAAATCAGGGGCCTATATTAATCAAAATTCCAGGACTTATTCACAAAATGAGATATCATGGGTTGAACTGATAATAATGGAACTATTTAAAACACCTCTTGCAAGAATATAGAATAAAGTTTTTCTCCAGCCAGCTCATTGCTTAAATGAATATACTGCATATTTTTATGCCAAAGTACTTATATACATCGTATCTACAAACTCATGAATGTTAGATCTAAAACGAGATCATATCATCCAATCTCATCAATGTGGCACATAAAACACAGAGAGTGCTATGAAAATAAGAATAATAAAAAGGCCCTCATCATTCAGGTTAAAGTTTTTTAACGAAGAAATTCTGCCAGCTCTGCTAGGCAGTTGTTTTTCAATAGTATCCTCTCTGTTCTTTTGCTTAAATGCCTGTTGGTTTCACTAATGACTTTAGGAGTCAAAAAAATTAACCAGGCCAAATTGGCTTTATAAAACACTGCTGGGGTTCCCAGTTTTAGATTCCTATAATACTTGATATATTTAAATCCTTTCCATCATTAAATTCCCAAAGAGGTATTTAGATAAAGACATCTATATGAACTCTGGAAACTAGGATTTCAAGGAATTATAGCAAGACACAATTCAAGTGAGACAAAATTGAGAAGTGGCTGAATGAATCACCACCATCAGGAAAGGGAAAACCAACTAGGAGAATTAATAAAGATGACCTCAGAGGAAGTAGGCCCTTGGTGTGGAGTAGCAGTGCAGAATGTACCCAAGTTTATTCAGAGGGTCAGTTGATGAAAAGACAAACCTTCATCCAAAAGTGCTTTACTCTAGAAAGCACACAAAAAGTAGTCCATTCAGGAGAAGCACACAAAAAGTAGTCTGAATAGGAGAACTATGGGGAATTTATTCCTAGTTCATAGTTGGTGTCCACAGAATTCTATGTCTACCTTATTTCTGACATCTAGAAAATAAGAACTCTCGTTGCAAGATGACAGACTGAGTACCTGCACCACATCTTCCTACTGCCACACACACACACACACACACGCACACACACTGCTTAAAAACCAACCAACCAAATAAGCATAATGAACAGTTATTGAATCATAAAGTGTGAGTAGTCCTCCCCAAAGGATAGAAACAAAAGGAAAAGAGCAGAGGAAAGCAACACCTACAACATTCACAGGAAACTTCTGTGTCACAGAAAGGTAGGAGCAAGAGCCTCAGTGCTACTCACATCAGAGAGGAGCAGAAGCTAAGATACGAAGGAGCTTCAGACTCAACCAACCATCCAGAGCAGTTAGCTACCATAGTTGGAGTCATTTGTAGTTCTCACCATTTCCAGATAATAATGGATGGAAATTCCAATGCAACCTTACATATCAAAACCTATAGAATGCATGCAAGGCCAGGGAAAGTTACCATTTTAAATACACTCGTTAAAAAAACAGGGGAAGTTGAAAATAAATGAAATGTGTTTTGAACTGAAAGGCCTGGGCAAATAACAGCCAAGAGAGAAATTGGTATCGATGATTAAAACTGAAATAGATTTAAAAAGGTAAGAGTAGCCAAGAATATTTTCAGAAAAGAAGCATAGAGAATATTATTACCCATCATATGTCAGAATAGACTATAAGTCTTAAGTATTTAAAACATTGTGGTATCGACACAATAAAAACAAATAGATTGTGAGAACAGAACAGCCATAAAACACAAAGGTATATATGAAAAGAGTAACACATTGGACTGTACAAGTAAAGCTCCAACATGTCTAAAAGTTCCATAAAGATGACTAATAAGTGAGTGAGAGATTGCAATATATTCAATAAAAGGGTAATATTCTTCAGACATCAGAAATTGTTACAAATAACAACAACCTAATAGCAAGAAAGAGGACGCACATAAATTAAAAAACTGATAACAGTACACAAAATCTATTATAGGATAACAGTTCTTCTGGCTATGAGTTAGAATATCTGGGACGGTAGTGCCAGAAGTCAGCCAAGAAGACATTAGTTTATCTACTTCTTCAAATATACAGATATATATAGATATATAGATACATAGATTTTTTTTTTAGTAGCCTCCAGATCCAACATGGAGCTTGAACTCATGTCTTTTTATATTTTCAGGGAATGTTTTTAAATGTGTAGCTACGTTGATAATTCTTAGCTGAAAAGACTGGTGATCTTAGAAGCTGTAACATATATGTAACTTGTATTTCTGTAAATGTGTGCTTAATTACATTAGTCATAAATAGACACTGTTTGACTAGAAAAATCTTAGAGAACTTTATTGATCAATGGATTCACCTCCCATGGTATATAAATTACCCACCATTACCCCACCAGCATTACATATATTCTGTTGCCCTGAACCGCCATTCTTCAATAAAATGAATCAGAGATTCTTAGAAAAGTAACTGATTCTTGTGCTGTGACCTGGAGCATCTAGTTGTGCCAGAAAGCATGGAAATGCTCAAATAGTCAAAGGAGTCAACTTCAGCAGTTCACAGTGGCTAAAGCTAGAATAACTTGAACACTTTAATAAATAACCATATCACTGGATTATAACTGAAAGAATACAAAAAGTATCCATTAGTCTATATTGGTATAAATTAATGAATGAATACATAAAAGAGGGAAAATAAAATTTTTAATTTAATAAAATTTTTAATTTAATTTAATTTTTAAAATGGAAGGAAAAGGATAAGTCCTCTTTATAGAAGAACTACAATTAGGAACTGTGTGAGGAATGAAGGAAGTGGACAATCACCATTAGGATGCCACAGTAATCATTTCCTCAGGCAATATCCACAGATGAATGCCAAAATTAGTGGATGAAACTTTAAGATAATTTACTTAGCTTTAAAGTATCTTCCCCAAATACATTAATTATTGTGGTGATTTTAGCATTTGACCATAAATTCTTTGATATTCTTGCCTGCAGAAGGTGAAGCTTAATTTCCATCCCCTTGAGTGTGAGCTAGACTTAGTGATTCCCTTCCAACATAGAGTATTGAAAAAGAAGAATTATAACTTAGCAACGGAGAATCCTATCAAACATGACCTTAATCAAGATCAGCACTACTAATAATAACATGTGTTGAGAACAGATCTTGAAAGTTAGAAGGTTGGATCTTAATCTACTTCCAACATTAAGTGAGAAGAGCTAAGAGATTACTGCAATTAGCCTATATGAGAAATCACTGACCCTGAGCAAGAAATTTAGCCTCTCTATATGAGTCCAAAAATGGAAATTATATTGTTTTACTGTTACCAGAAATTTTATATGAATAAAGCATAGCAGTAGATATCAGAATGATGTAATATTTAAATAAAAATTTAGTATGCACTTTCTATTTGCAAAAGCAAAACAAAATAAAAACATTTGAATGAAATAACCTATCTTAAAGGTGTGTGTGTGTGTGTGTGTGTGTTGAGATCTGTAGAGCAGGAGGTCGGACAGAGAACAGAAATTAAATAAGACTAATTCTCCAGGACATCCCAACTCCAGATATACAAGTGCAAAACATCAGCAATGATTAAAGAAAATAATAGACTATAACAAGGCCCCCTGGTTATATAGCTTCACAATCCTATATAATTAGAATTCCCTCATCTGTTACATTGAGGAAGATACATAACAATATACCTACAGGTTAAAAAATAGATGTAATTCTTACTTATCCATTTACACATTGACCTTCATTCTGTGTGACTACCCGTTGACTTATAGAATCTTAGATCTAGTCACTTTCTGATGAACTACCTCAGGCAGGTCAAAGCCTTCCTTGAGAAAAATGTATTTCCATTGGCATAAACTCCCCTTCTGTTTGAACGTCACTTTGTTAATATTAGTCCCTCTCCTTGATCTAAACTTATCCTCCCTCTTTCTAGAAATACATCTTTATGATTTTATCTATATATTTTATTATAACTCTAATTGGTTTTTCCAACTTGGCAAGATCTCTCACATTGTTTTATAAAGAAGCTTTTCCTTGAGGCTCAGTTTTAATATATGAGCCACAGAGCAAATACTTGCTATTAGCCACATGCCAAATGGAAGAATGCTAAAATATACCATAAAATACAGCTAAGTAAACATGTTGATATTCAGATTAAAAAAAAGTTGAAGTATAAGGGAAAGCAAATATTGCAAAATTAAAAAACAATAATAATAATTAAAAGACCAACTTATCATCCCATCAAAGAGAGACTTTGACGTATTTTGTTGCTAATTCTCTAATGAAATGTCTGCATCTTCTTCCATTAAAGGTTCATTTACAAAAAAATAATGTAAAAATTTATATAGAGATCATTTCAGGTAAGTAATTTACCTGAGTGCTTATAATATAGTCAGTAATACTTCAGTCAGGAAAGAAAACATTAATGGAATAGAGCCTTTTTATTCTACCTAACGGATATTTCTGCCTCTAAATATGTTTTAGCAAAGCATTAGAAACAAATGATCACAATGCTACATATTGAGACTCAGTGAACAGGTGTGTATGAGCTCTATCCTTGATGAAAATAACTAAAAAATGACTTCCTTATTTAATTGATAACTTACCAGTGAGGTTTTAAAATTTCAGCAGTTTTTGTTTCAGAGGAAATGAAGAATTTCAGCAAATGATTTAGAAAAAAAGGACAATAAGCTTTCCCTTACTGTTTTTCCCCCTACTGTTTTGATTACACAGTCATAGAAGAATAATTTAATGAGATATTGATTTTTCTTACATTTCTGATGTAATCCCTTCTCATTTCTTTCTCCAATAAGACAGCCCTGCTTGGAGAAGTTTGTGTGTAGTAGGTCATCAAAAAGATTATGCGTGGTTGGTATGTCAGGGTTAGGTGGGGGCAGCAGAAAGTAGAAAGGGAAAGGAAAGGAAAAAATAAAGTAAGAGAAATGGGAAAGATTCCGAAGTCTGAGTAAGGAACAGAATTGGAGTAAAATATTGGTATCTTTTAGCCCATCAGAGACAGCCTTGAGGAATTCAGTCTCAGGAACAAAGGAGATGGCTACATGCAGAATCCAGGTGAGCTAGACTCTGGTCCCAGGGCTCAGAATGTCTGCAAATATGCTTATGTCAGAATAACGGAAACAGTTGCTGAATTGTGTGGGACCACAAGGGCTTAGAGAGTAAGGATGGTATCAGTGGGATATACGAAATACGAAAGAGTCTTGCCTTGCTTATTAGTAGGCATACATCCCTCATGAATTCTTAGGCAATCCCAAGGTATGAGAATGCTGCAGCCTCCACTCCTGTCTAATAAAGCACTGTGGCATTATCTAAGCATTTGAGTTTGGCAAGTAAGACTCAGGAGGTCTTCACATGTTTATATGGTCACAAATTAACTTTCCAAATTTTTCTTACTATCTCTTATGCTTCACTGATTGGTATATAAACACCTTAGATAGCCATCATGGTTCTGTTAAATCCAGATATCCTCTTGTCCATAATTTATCAACCTGTTTTCTAAAACTTTAAGGGTTCCAATTCCAACACACACATACACACACACACACACACACACACACACACACACAGCCTGTACAGCTTTTGTCCTAATGCTCCTGCACATGGACTACGTGGATTCCTTTCTCCTCAAATTAATGTAAGCTGACAATTAGAGGCCAGTTTATGTCTTTGCAGTGGTGTAGTTCCATCCATTTTGAAGTCAGTGCAGTGTCTACAAAGGATTTTTTTCCTTGTACTAGCACTTCCTGGTTTAAGAAACAATGAAAGAAAGAAAGAAAAAGAAGAAAGAAAGAAAGAAAGAAAGAAAGAAAGAAAGAAAGAAAGAAAGAAAGAAAGAAAAGAAAGGAAAGGTGGGAGGAAGGAAGGGAGGAAGGAGAAAAAGAAAGAAATCAAATCTTTTTTTAACATTAGTAGTGTATTTTTTTTTCTTTTAGAGATTTATTTGAGAGAGAGAAAGAGAGAGCAAGGAGTGGGGGCAGAGGGAGAGGGAAAGAGAGTCTCAAGCAGATTGCCTGCCAGGTGGGCATCTGGACTCGGCTTGATCTCACCACCCTGAGATCATGACTGGAGAGCTGAAATCAGGATTTGGACACTTAAGTGACTGAGCCACCCAGCCACCCCAGTGTTGCTACTTTCAAAAGAAAGACAGAAAAGAGAACCAAAGCGTACCACTTTGGAATGCCATTAATTCATGAAGAAAGTAAAAGAGAAAGAAAGGAATAGGGAACTACAAAACAGCCAGAAAACAGTAAGATAGCATTAAGTCCTTATCTATCAATTATTACTTTAAATTGGATTAAATTCTCCACTCAAAAGGAATAGAGTGACTGACTGGGTACAAAAACAAGACTCAACTGTGTGCTGTCCACCAGAGACTCACTCCAACTTCAAGGACACAAATAGGCTTAAAGTGAAGTGGGGGTTGGAGATATTCCATGCAAATGGAAACCAAAAGAGAGCAGGGGTAGCTATTCTTGAATCAGACAAAATCAATTTAATAAATAATAAAGAAAAGAAAAATCATGTAACGAGTTGAGAGAGTTAATCACTAATACAAAATATCAATAATAAAATTAAACTTGTAGTTATTTTGGAAGAGTAAGTAAAGAATTACTTGGGAAGAATTGGAAAGAATTATTTGGAAGAATTGAAGAATTATTGGTAGATTTTTGTAAGAAAATGTGCTTTTGTAATTTAATTGCATGCCTTCATGCAATTAAAGAGGTAACTAATCATTTGCCCACTAACCTATTTTCAGTATTGAAAAATTCTCCTCTAATATATCAATATATAATGAAAAGACAGCGTATATAGAGAGGACACAGTTTCTAGAGCCAGCTGGCCCTGGGACTGAATTTTCTACTTACATTACCTGCTTTACTAGACTGCAAAACAGAAAGAAAAAAAAAGAAAAAAGAAAGAAATACTAGGGACTTATCGCCCCCATTAAGGGGCAGTCTCCTAGCTCTTTCCCCAGATCTGTCCTTCCCTTCCTCCAGAGTGATAGAATTATTTGCTTATATGTCTCCCAGACAATTCAAGCTCCCAAGTGCTTCCCAGCTTTGTGCTGATTGACCATCACCAACCTAACCTGCTCTAATACATTCATTTGCAGTACTGTGGCATAGAATATTTAGAATTGTTAATGTGATTAACCATAATAATTTACAATATGCTATTTCTTTATATGTAAGCCATTATTCTGTGACAGTATAGCATTTACTCTGTGCTAAATTGTAACTTATTCCTACTGTTCATTTCCTAAATAAATTTGTTTATCATGAAGATTTTTTTAAAAAAAGAAAGTTAACCTTAGAAATTAAATGTAAAATGAGGCTGTGATCCTGTGTAAGTGTCAGAATGGATGATCTTGACCCGTAGATTCCAGATGGATCATTTAAAAGAAATCCTGCCAATTGTTGTCTAATTTCATACTGTGCACTCCATCTGTTAGCTCACTTGCTCTGGTTAAGGGCTGCTTGTCTGGTTTATTCTCTACCACTCCACAGAGACAAAACTCAACTTGACATAAACACATATTATGTGTAAGCTTATGTATTTACAATGTACACTAGAAGAATTCAAGGGCAGATTATAAGGAAAATAAGACATTTAAAAATAAAACATTATTAAAACCTAGCTTACCAAGTCTAGGAAACATAAACAAACAAACAAACAAAACAGACTAACAAACCAGCACTAAATTTTTGGAGGAGATATTCAGCACGTGTTTATTCATTTAAAATTTAGGTTAGAATTCAGATCCAGAACATTAATGCATTTTAGCCTGAAAGCTACTGAATCTCTAATAAAAGCTCTTAATGAACATATAGTCAAAAGACACCAGAAATGTCATCTAGAGTTACTAAGTCAGTCCCTAAAAGGCAATCAGATTTGGGCTTAAAACCCTAATTTGGTGACTCAGCTCAGGGTTTCATTCAAAATTATGTCATATGATAAAACCCATTGTTTCAAGAGCTTAAAGGCAATTTCCACAAATGCATATGCCTCTTGTAATATTATAAATGTTAAAATACATGTGCCTGGGTGCCTCAGTCAGTTAAGCATCCGACTCTTGATTTTGGCTCAGATTGTGATCTCAGGGTTGTGAGCTTGAGCCCCATGTGAGGTTCCACACTCAACGCAGAATCTGGTTGGGATTTTTTCTTTCCATCTGCCTCTCCCCCTCACCCTTTCTCTCTCTCTCAAAATACATAAAATCTTCAAAGTTTGTTTAAATAATGAAACAAAGGGAATACGCTTCCATGCTAGACAGTGACATCTTTAATTTTCTACATCCTCATATTACCCGGCATGTAGGGACTGCCCCATTAATGTATGCTGATCTTAAGCAGAAACCATATAGTTAAATCCATGATGTTCACTAGGATGATGAATGAAACATAGGGTAGCAGATTAAAGGGCGACATAGTCATTCTTGCTATTTACTATTTATTTTAGCAATGTCTGCAAGGTTCTGGACATACTTCACATTCTGCTCTATGATCAGGTATGCAATTGCAATACAGACAGTAAGAATTAGAACAGAGTATGAACACAATTCAAAAGCCTACGTTGCGTATTCTTATGTCACCATTGTAGAATGTATTTTAAAGGACTCCTGAAAAACAGCACCGTAGGGTTACAGTTGCTACTACTTTTTCTCCCTTCTCCTCAAACATTCCTCTTCCAGCATCAGTCTTCAACTTGCACATGGTTAGCGAGTCATTCAAAGTGCAAAATCTATTTTATTGGAAAAGGGAAATCTTTAGGCATAAAATTTGTTCAGAAAGAAATCTTTTCATATAAAACATGACCAAACCAAGAGAGTGCCAGGTATAGTGAGGATACAGCTTTGTCCACTACTGGAATCAACAGTGACATTTACAACAGACAGAGGTTAATGATGAGAGGTGAGACAGTAAGGAAGATAAAATGTTTGACTGGGAGCTATTATGTTGGCTCAGGTCCAAGGATTCCTATCTGAACTCTGCAAGTAGAGGTCTCTCTTCACCCTGGAATAAACTACTTTGTTGCCCGAGTAAAAATGTGCCCCGGGTGTTGATGAACTATAAGGCTTTGGTGCCCAGAAGATGTGTCAGGAGACAACACCCTTGCCAACAATTTCAGTGTTTTCCTAGAGAGTACTAGCTGCAGTGGTCATCACCAGTGGACCCAGCTGATCTAGTTAGCAGTGGTCAGGAATTGGAACCAGCATGGGGGAGCATAGTGGATTATGTGGTAATAGAAATACTCTTCATGAACCCAAGAGAAATATGCCCAAGGACTCCAAGAAACAACACTGTAAGAATTTGAGAACTTTTCATCAATGATTGGCAGATTGAGGTAAAAACTGATGACACGTCGGTTACTATAAAATAAATGGAAGTTTGTGCATTCAGCCAGAGGACAAGCTAGAAAATCTGAAGGCAAACGGTCTTTGCTAAAGAGTTTTCAAATTATGGCTTGAGAAAGAAAATAAGCAAAGGAAAAGAGTCAGACATTACCATATGGTAATACTTGGTTAAGAAAAGATGAGAGAACTTAAAGCACTAAAATACTGAAAATTCAACAACATATCTAACTTAAATATTATCAGGAAACTCCAAATTCAAAAATATAGAGAAAATAAGAAGCAAGAACAATTAAAATTATGTTAATCTCCAGATAAGCTTCAATCAAGGTTTAGCTGGGGTTATAGTTGAGAAACCCCAAATGTGATTCCAGCATATAATGTTATCAAATAAAGGATTTGAGCCCACAAAATGTTTCATTTTCTCTGAAATATAACAGGGACTGCTTTCCCTGTATTTTGAACACATTCTTCAGGGCATTCTGCTGGACTCACTGAACTATTATGAATCATTCCTCTCTGGATAGTCTAGGACCTCTGCAGCAAAGGTTGGTATGATAATAAATGGAATGAACCTCCAGGTACTGGTACAATGTACAGTCAGAACTTCTGATATGCCTTTAGTTTAGTAAAATATAGGGTCCAAGAGTATCGACTTAAAAATCTCCATATTTCCTTTAGGCCTCAAATGGACCTTAAAGCACGTTATCACTGACTCACTTCTTCCAGCCACACACTGTGCTGTTGAGTATGACCACTAGCACTCATATAGATGTCATATTCTCCATACACATTTTATAATTTACAAAAAGCTATTAAAATAAGACAAAGCTTTAGGTTCACAGCAAGATCAATAGAAAGGTACAGAGAGTTCCCATATACTCCATGTCCCCATACCTTCATATCCTCCCCCAGTAACAAAATCTCAATCCCAAGAGATAACATTTGCTATAATCAGTGAACTTACGCTGACTTATCATTCTCACCCGAAGTCCACAGTTTACGTGAGGATTCATTCTTAATGTTATACACTGTATCAGTTTTGACAAATGTATAAAGAAATTTATCCACCATTATAGTATCATATAGAATAGTTTCATTGCTCTAAAAATCCTTGTGTTTTGTCCATTAATCTCTTCCTCCCTCCTATCCCCTGGCAAGCACCAATCTTTTTGCTGTTTCCATAACTTCGCCTGTTCTGAAATGTCCCAGAATTGGAATCATACAATATGCAGACTTTTCAGATGAGCTTCTTTCACTTAGTAATATGCATTTAAGTTTCCATCATGTCTCTTCATGGTTTGATCGCTCATTTCTTTCTAACACTACATAATATTCCACTGTGTGGATGTAACACAGTTTATTCTCCATTCACCAACTGAAAGACATGTTGGTTGCTTCTAAGTTTTGATAATTATAAAAGAGCTGCTATATACATACATGTGCAGGTTTTTGTGTGAACGTAAGTTTTGGGAACTTTGGGGATAAATACCAGGAAACACAATTGCTAGTTCATGTGGTAAGAGTATGTTTAGTTTTGTAAGAAACTACCAAACTATATTCCAAATGGGGCATTTTGGATTTCTCCCGGCATGAATGAGACTTCTTTTTGCTATACACCCTCATCAGTATTTGTCATCATCTGTATTTTGGATTTTAGCAATTTTCATAGGTGAGTAGTGGCATCTCATTGTTGCGTTAACTGGCAATTTCCTAATGACATATGATGTGGAGCACATTTTCTTATGCTTATTTGCCATCTGTATATCTTCTTTGTTGAGGCATCTGTTCAGATCTTCTGCCCATTTTTAATTGGGTTGTTCACTAACTTACTGTTGAGTTTCGAGTATTCTTTGTATATGTTGGATAGCCATACTTTATCCAATACTGGTTTACAAAAATATCATCTCCCAGTCTGTATTTGTTTCTGTAATTGTCTCATCCCTTCTTTAGACTCATCCTGCCTTTTTTTTTTAAAAAAAGATTTTACTTATTTATTTGACAGAGAGATCACAAGTAGGCAGAGAGGCAGGCAGAGAGAGAGAAGCAGGCTCCCTGCTGAGCAGAGAGCCAGATGTGGGGCTCGATCCCAGGACCCTGAGACCATGACCCGAGCCAAAGGCAGCGGCCCAACCCACTGAGCCACCCAGGCACCCTTAGACTCATCCTGCCTTTTTATAATCAAGTTTTTTTCTGAAGTAAAGTCAACAAAAACAAAAATAATAAAAACATAAAATATCTTCCAATGCATCACTTTTCTCTTCTTACTCACAGAGAGAGTGACTTCCCATATACTTTCAAATATCCCATGCCTGACATCAAATCTCTCAGCTTCTGGAAGACCACTAATTAAATTGTAATTTCCACTTTAGGTTATCCTCCACCATTCCTCTACAGAATTCTAGTTTCTTGAAAAGCAACCTCTCTCTAATAAGGGTGTGGTTCAGAAGGGAACTGCAGATACTACGGGTTTGCTATTGAACTAAGTGAGGCCATGCAGAATGGCAGAAAGAACACAGACTATGAAGTTGGGAGACTGGAATCATTCTCACCTCTGTACCTATTGGCATTGGGATTCTTGGGCAAATCTCCCAACATCTTTACACCCTTATTTCCTTATCCAAATAGGAATTCAAATAACTTCAAACTGCAAGGCACAAATATGTCCCTATCCTAGAAGCTATAAAATGCCATAAAATTTTAATTATGATTATTATAAACATAATAATGTGTCCCTAAAAACATTTTCTAGGCCAGCTGATTTTGCATTATAACCCTCTCCCCAATATGTAGGACTTCTTTTGTCATGTTTGTTGGCCTGTGACTGGCAAGCAATTACAGTGAGTAATTCCATTTTAGGAGAAGATAATAAAACGTGATATCGTAACTACCCACAGAGCTTCAAAAGTATTTATGTTTCCTCTAATAACCTGGTGTGATGCTGTTAATCTTTAGAAAGGCTCCCTGGCAGGTGCTGGGGAGCTGAATCTTCATATTCTCTCAATGTTTGCTGACTCTTCCACAGGGAAGAATCCAAGCTATTAAAATGCAATGGCCTTGCTCTATTTTTAATTACATTTAGTTTATTAGAGGAACAATCAGATGCATAACACTGGGAACAGGCTTCCCTCATTACCTGAATGAAGGCTTAGAACATTTTATCATTTACAAAATGGGTCATGGGGAGCCATTCCTTCACCTCTCTTCACTGAGAGAAGCTAAAACACAATTTAAAGGAGTAAGAGAAATGTACCACTTCTGCAGGGACCTAATTCTTCATTGATAATTTTCCCTTCCATCCAGTTAAACTTCTTGTTCTAAAACTCATCATTATAACCTTTATGTAAATAAGTAGGTGCTGGCCAGCTAAACATAAGCATGAAACTCCAAACTGCTCTCTTCTGTATCAAGTACAGAGTCTCCATAAAACAAACCGTAATTTTGTAATATGTAATATTTCCTTCAGAAGAACTCTGCAGGTGATAAGGTATCAATACACATAATTCTCACAATTCTGAAGAAAACAGATTGCATTCCTTGGTTGGCCAAATCAACACCTTTCAATACATGGCATTATAAAAGCTGTAATTTCATGCATTATTATGTGCAAATAGAATTTAAAAATATCTTCCATTTTATGTATAAAGAAAGGTATATACCATAGAAAAAGAATAATATATTCCTGACATTTATCATAAAGTTGTTCTCCAATGCCATTTGTGAACTCAGTCTATATTTTGGGCAAATGGCCATTATCATTAATCACCTAGAGCAGCCAGAACATGGCAGGGTGTGAAATGCAGATTATCTTTTTTTTTTTTCTCCCTTTCTATTTTGAGAGTGGGATTGTGTTATAGTTTTCAAACGTTGTGTAGGACTATTGCAACATTGAAAGCACAGGTGCAAACAGAACAAATGATTAAAGAAAGTATTAAAGAATAGGACCATGGAGGAATGCTTGATTTTGAAAGCGCCAAACATTAGGGTTATGTGTTCATTTTGTTTTGTTAGTAGTAAAATGCTACTCTAGTGGACATTCTGGTTCTTCCTTAACCCCGGGAATTCCTATTTAAAAGATAGTCAATGACCACCTTAATAAATTGAGTTGTATTTGAAAAGGGGGGAAAATCATTACTTAGGAAAGATTACTTCTATTTTTTCCAACTTTGGAACAATGAAAAAAAATATTGAATATGCTCAGATTTTTGGTTTACTCTGATTTCCTCTAGATTTTGTAGAAATGTTCTGATTTTGTTTACCTTATCTTCTTCCAATCTTTAAGAATAGAATGACAACGAATGAGGGGAAATTAAGCTAAGTAGAGAGATATTTGTAAAAAATACATTTACCATATATTTTAATAACAGTCAAAAGCAACTAATAAATATTCCTATAGAGTCCACTAATACATTCAATGAATACGTATACAGTCTACTATATACAAGGCAATGTCATCAATTGGAGATAAAGTAAGGGGAAAATAGAGTCGCACTCACTGTGGAGCTTATAGACTCACAGGGAACAAAAACAAACAAAAAAAACAGAAATTAATTACATGGTGATAAGTGTTACACAAAATAAATAAAAGAGCTATTGAAACTATAACAGTTTGAGTGGGACGGGTAAGGGGAAGAGTTAAGGAAAGATGCATTAAGAAAATTAAAAATCAAACTAAGACTTGAAGAATAAGTATATTGCCTATGTGGAGAAAAGGTTCCAGGAAATGGATTCTAGAAAGACAGATTAACCTGTGTATAAGCCCTGAGGGGATAAAGCACAGGGCTTCTTGAGGAACTGAAAGAAGGCAATGTGTCTACAGCTTAAGGGTAAGGAACACTAGATGAAGTGGAGAAGGAGGCAGTGGAAGCTCACACAAAGCTCTACGGTTTATATGGCGTATTTGGGATTTCATAAGGACATTAAAATTCTTTAAGGAAAAGAATGACTAAATTAGCTTTTATAAAGATTACTCTGGCTTCATTATGGGAGACAGAGGAGAGCAGACTTGTTTACATAGATTCCTACTAGTGAAAAACAGCAAAATGCCCTCACTGTGCAAGTGTCAGGTGATAATTCCCTGAAGATATATCATCTTTGATATAATTTTCCAAGACTTCTGCTACCTATATGAAGTAACAGTGGCTTTTAAAATGCTGTTCAGTGAAAACAGATTAAGCATACAGAATAGAAATTTTTGTATTAATTTTTTTATTTTTTATAAACATATAACGTATTTTTATCCCCAGGGGTACATGTCTGTGAATCGCCAGGTTTACACACTTCACAGCACTAACCATAGCACATACCCTCCCCAATGTCCATTACCCCACCCCCCTCTCCCTCTCCCCCTCCCCCCAGCAAACCTCAGTTTGTTTTGTGAGATTAAGAGTCATTTATGGTTTGTCTCCCTCCCGATCCCATCTTGTTTCTTTTCTTCTTTTCCTACCCCCCCAAACCCCCCATGTTGCATCTCCACTTCCTCATATCAGGGAGACCATATGATAGTTGTCTTTCTCCAATTGACTTATTTCACTAAGCATGATACCCTCTAGTTCCATCCATGTCATTGCAATTGGCAAGATTTCATTTCTTTTGATGGCTGCATAGTATTTCATTGTGTATATATACCACATCTTCTTTATCAAGACTTAGCTGCTATTTGAAGCGGGGTGAAAGAATAGGAAAAGTCAAGAATAGTCCAGCTTTCATACTGAGGGCCTAAGACCCATTAGATCATCCTAGAACAAGAGGTGGTTGGGGGAATTCTTGTGGTTGAGTAATATGAGTAATATAAAAAAATGGAAGGCAGGTCCTGGCCCTCACAAAATTAGTTAAATGTCTGAATCCAAATTCTAAAAACAAAATAGACTGTTTAAGAGGTAAATGCTTCAATACTGAGTTTATGGATAATTCAACAACCCCTAAATGAGCTGAAGTAGTTAGAAAATGAACACTATGGAAAGTATATCACTTGAGCAGTACCTTAATGAAAGGACTCTGGAATTGAGTGAAGGGGCAGTGGATAGTTACCTGTAATTAGAGTATAGGGTCCCATGGAACAGAAAGGGTTATTGGAATGAACAGTCTTGACAGATTTTGGATGGCCTTCAAAACCAGAAATAGAAGTTCACACTTGATATTATAGATATTATGAAGTGATAGTAGCAGGAAATTTGATATTCCTGCTGATGGTAGTAAGTGATAAGCTAGAGTTGACTGGCAGAAAACCAGTTGAAAGGCAAAGAATGTAGACTGTATGGCTGTGTCAGAATTCTAGGCATAAACTGACACATTATTGGACCACAGAAATGGTAGTGGAAATGGACAGGTAAGCTAATTATTTAAAAAAATATTATCTCAAATGAACAGATACCAATACAAAAGTGAGAAAATGAGCTTCTATGCACCAACTACCCCAGCTTTATCAAATCTTACTAGTATTTTTTATTTGTTTCTGATCTTTTTTCCAAAAATTTTCAAAGAACATATACAACTGATATTCCACTTGCCTTTTTCAAAAGACTACTACTGTAAATTGAGTTTTACCAGTTCCATGAATCTATGTATATTTTTATTGCATATTTAAAGTGCTGTAATTTAGCATTTTATTGGTTTTTATACTTTACACAAATGACAGAACACAGTATATATTATTCTGCAACTTACTCTTTTCCACCAAAACTATATATTTGACATTTTACCATATCAATAGATGGTGCTTTTTCTTTTTAGACACTGTATAGTTTTATGCTACAACTGGAATATGATTCAGGTTTACTTTCTTCATTGATAGCTATTTAGAATATTTTCAATTTGGGCTATCAAAAGTAGTGCCCAACATTCTTGCATCTCATTTCACAGAGATTTTTATGCATTTTTTTCTGTGGATGTACCAAGAAGTAGAATTTGGTCATTGTTTGATAAAAGCATCTTCACATTTATTAGCTATTGTTGACCTAATCTCCAAAATGGTAGTTTCTATTTTCACCAAATGCACTATGTGTTAGTGGATATATCCACTAACTTCTTTTCATAATTGCAAACTGTAGGCCTATTTTCCTAATTTGGCTTCCCCCTTTAGAAATTGTGATTGAATGTGTATCTATTTTCTTTAATTGTTAGCAAATTTTCTTTATCTTATTTAAGAATCCTGTTTTATTTAGAGATATTCAACTAAACTTAGCAGTTGATATTTAGCACCTTAATCTACCTAAAAATCATGTTTGTGTGTGGTGTGAGAAAGACATCGGACTTTATTTTTTCTACTTTTCTGTCACTATGTATAACAAAATTTACTATTTCCCTCTTTTTTTAAAGATTTTATTTATTTATTTGACACACAGAGAGAGATCACAAGTAGGCAGAGAGGCAGGCAGAAAGAGGGGGAAGCAAGCTCCCTGCTGAGCAGAAAGCCCGACGTGGGGCTCCATCCCAGGACCCTGAGATCATGACCTGAGCCAAAGGCAGAGGCTTAACCCACTGAGCCACCCAGGTTCCCTGATTTCCCCTCTTTTTGTAATGCTAACACTATCGTATATTAAATCATTTTATATGTGTGGTTCTGTTTGTAGATCCTTTATTTTGTGCCATTGGTGTATTTTCCTAATTCCACAATTCTAAATACTATAGTGCTTTGGTACACCTGGATATCTAGGAGACCAACTCTTCCTATCTTGTTCTTCAAAATTGTTATCTCTTATGCCTTTCTTTTAATACATGAATTTCAGGGGTGGCATTACTAATTCTATAAAAAATTTTTAATTACAGCTACCTTAAATTGCTATGCCAATTTGAAGAAAACTAGTATTTTGACAATACTGATATTTTTCAATCCAAATGCAGATAGAGTTTTCTCCATTTATGTATGTCTTTTACGGCCCTCGTCATTATTTTGTAATTTTGTCCCCAGAGGTTTGAACGTTTTTAGTCAGGCCAGTTCCTGGGAAACCACTTTAATTGCTATTGAGAACTGAAGTTTTAGTCTCTATATGTTCTAATTAGTTTTGTCTTTGTATTATAAGGTTTTTGTATGTTGAGTTTGTATCTTGAAACCTAAATCCTAAAATCTTACGAGAAAGTATCAACTCTCTAATAAATTCTGAGTGTGAAGATTATTTTGAATATTCTATGAAAATAATCATATTACCTACAAATAAGAATAGCTATATCTCTTCCAACTTTTTCTCCTCACATAAGTATTTATATTTTGAATATAATGAAAATAATTTCATATGTTTAATAGTTCACTCTTATTTTATTGTGGTTACTAATACATTAGGCTTATTTCTGCTACCTTACTTTGTGTTTTCTTTTTATTTTCCTTTATCTTTACATCTCCTAAATGGGTCAAAAAAAATTTTCACATCAAGGAAGCATCTTAATTAAACTACAGAAACAATGATTGTGTGACCATAAAGATACATAATCTCCTAAGTACTTACAAAGTTACAAGCCATTAGGTACCTTAACACTTTCCATATATAAGTTTGTACATGAGGATGATCAGATTTACCACTGAGAGGGAGGGCAGAAAAAAAGGTGTATTCATCATCAGCTAGACGTACTCACTGTATGTTCCATTATTTACATGAAGACCCAGGTGACTGGAAGTGCAGCTGTCAGGCATTTTAATAAACTGGAGAGCCATTTGTTTCTGCATGACAAGGCATCTTTACAAAGGGGAGATAAGGAAAAAACGGGAAATAGCCAGGCACTCTGCAGTGCAACACACTATCTTAACAGCTAATCAGCTGCACTCATCTGCTACACAACTGCACCTAGTGCACAAAAATACACAAGAGAAGAGATTAGAATTGTGTCTGGTAAGCAATCCTTTCCAAAAAAATCAAGTCTTTTAACCTGAAAAGTCTTTATACAGGTTTGGATTCATATTACCATTTAGAGCTGAAGGTAAATAATATATACAAACAAATTTACACCAACTTTTGTAGGTTTTTAATTTTAAGGAATGAAGGCAATGTTGAGTTTACCTCTTGACACCTTTAGACTTGTGTAATGGCTGCACATGTTTCCCTAAAAGTCAAGGAGGCCACAGATTAGGTTACCAATCTGTTAAATTTCAAACCAAAGAAGGCAGCACTAGATTAAACTAAAAGGAAATTTTACTTCAAATAGCCAAGCTAATAATGAAGCTGAAGTCAGTCACTTCACTAAATTATGAGAAATCTGAATAACAGCAACAAATGAGGCAAAGCTTAGAACAAGTAAAACGTTAGACAAAAATGTCACAAAATAACCTTTCCAATAGCCAATAGCTTGTTCCAAGGACTCTTCTCATGGATGAATACGTGCTCCTTCCTCCCAAGTCTTCTGGTAGTTATGTTGCTTGTCAACACATCATTTGCTTAAGAGGACACCACTCCTTCCTCCCCAGGAGATTTAGGAAGACTTTCAGTGGACCGGGACTTGGATTCCCTCTTGGCCATGGGTAAAAGAGTCCTGGGCCTAGACCTGGACCTGGAATGCCAGTGAGATCTGAAGATGGACAAGGACTTGGACTTGGATCTTCACACGGATCTGGACTTGGAGGTTGACCACAATGTTGAGCCATGGTGTGGTATGAGTCCAACAGGGGGCCATAGTGTGCCGTCTGCACAAATGGTTCAAAATTCAGGAGTATTATTTATCTTTCTATGGTAGGTAGACTTTACAATGACCCTCAGTGATCCTAACTCCTATATTCATGTCTAATTTATGTCATCACTTCCCTCCGATTCCTCTCTAATGAGTCTAACACAACAGAAGTAACATATGTCACTTTCAAGAATAGCTTACATAAAAAGATTGTGGCTTCTGTCTTAGAAGTGCTCTCTCATTCTTTTTTTAGAATGCTCACTTTGGGGAACCCAAAGTGCCGTGTGATGAGATAGCCCTGTAGAGAGGCCCAGGTGAGTAAGTTTGAAAGATCTTCCAAAGCCTACTAATGGCCATGTTAGAAGTGGATAAGATTCATCAAAGATGGGGAAAAACAGACAAGGGAGTAGAGACTACTGGCATGAAATAGTTGAAATAGTAATGATCTTTGGATTTGGACTAGGTAGGAAGAAAAATGATGACAGGATGTTTCAGATAAATATGGAACTGGAATCTAAAAGACTCTTTGAAGAGACTGGGAGGTACCAAGTGAACAAGAATAATAAAAGCAATCCACAAATGAGAAAAGGTTTAAAGATGGGAAAGCAAATAAGTTTAAAAAGAATTTTAAAACCAAGAGGAAAGATCTTACTGCAGAGGAAAATTATGTGATGTGAAATGCAATACTAGGCACTATGGATCAAAAGGTTGACATAGTCAAACTTATTTAGCTCTTTAAATTAAAGACTTTATGCAAAAGTAGATCTGTTGAAATATCTACTTGATTTTTGAGTTCTGTGGTAACTGAAAAAGCAACAAAATGCTTTACTTTTTTTTTTTTTAAGATTTTATTTATTTATTTGACAGAGAGAGGGATCACAAGTAGGCAGAAAGGCAGGCAGAGAGAGAGAGGGAGGAAGGGAAGCAGGCTCCTCACTGAGCAGAGAGCCCAATGTGGGGCTCAATCCCAGGACCCTGAGATCATGACCTGAGCAGAAGACAGAGGTTTAACCCAGTGAGCCACCCAGGCGCCCCTTTATTTACTTTTTAAATCCAAATCACTTCCATAAGATTTTGAAATAGTTTAAGGAAGTTTGTGACTAATATTAGATTTTTTTCTTAATGAAAATAATTATGCCCTTAATTTGTTTTTTAGTGAAGATTTTGTGGAGAATTAGGAAATATAAAAGGTGTATGTGTGTTTGTGTGCTTGTATACACAAATTTTTTTGAAAAAAAGATTTGTGTTCTTTTCTAAAGGAATCATAATAAACCAAATAATTATTTCTTGAAGCATAACATTGCAATCTAATGAAATGTTTTATTGCTCCTAAGTCAGCTTATGAAAAAATGGTTGTGACAGAGAAAAATGGTAATTTCTAAATTAGAATCTTGCATAAACCATTTTAAACCAATCAATTGCTTCAATTAAAACCTTCAGTTCTCATTTAAATCATAAGTTCTCATAAGCAAATGCAATGTTTTGCTTTCATGCTATTCTTTTTTAGTTTAACCCATCCACTATATCCCTGATAGGTTTGAATTCAATCAGTTGTTGTTTTTATAATAACACAAGTTCTCATAGTATGACACCATTCCTACACTAAAAAAAAAAAGTTATTTTTTAAAATAGAAAAATAAAGAACATTCTAGTTCATAAATTTCATGATTATTTTTATTATTGTTAACCATATATTGAGTATGTATGTGTGTGCGTGTTTGAACATTTTGCATTATTTGCATTGTCCAAGAAGATCACATTGTATAATCTAAGCAAAACAAAACAACACCTGTCACCTTAACAGTAATAATCTTCAGCTTAATAGCAGAATAAACAATATGATATCATGAAAATTGGCTGACAACACCCTCGTTGCAAAAATAATTGTGCTGACTCTAAAAAACCTGAAATGTAATATTCCTGACAAAGAAGCTGGCATGCTGCATATCCTTGGGCAAGTCAAATGACCTTCTGTACTCACAAGATATTAGTAATTTCTTTTTTTTGTTTTTGTTTTTGTTTTTAAGATATTAGTAATTTCTTAACAATTTCTATTTTTCACTGGGTATATTTAACATGGTAGATTATGTGATATGCAAATTTTTTTATCCCAAGATATATTTTTCCCTGTTACTCAATCACTTCCCAGAATTATATGTACAAATAGGGAGTAATAGATAAACTATTCCTTTAACTGGATGACATTTTGTAAAATTGACTTTGAATATTAGAGTACCATGAACATAAGAATTTTTGTTTTATTTACTGATACCTCCCCAAAATCTAAAATAACAGCTGGCAAGTAGTGGATGCTCAAAAGATATCTAATGGATGAGTTGTTGAATAGAAAACAGTTCACTGGAGTTGGTCCTAAGTCATTATTCTTCTCGGGTCTCCAATCATCATTCAAAGTATACTATTAAATGTATTTAAGTGGTATCTCAAAAAAACTTTAAAACTCCCTAAAACTCCAGCTTTAAACACTAAGGTAAGGGTGTAGCCTATGTGTGACTAACAACATGGAAGTTTTTATGTCCTGTTTTTTATGTCCTGACATAAAAACATGTCCTGTTTTTATGCTGTGAGGAGGGAATGTATTGTCATTTGTAAGTGTCTCTCATACTCCAAAAGACTGGCTAGCACCTATTTCATCATATTAGTAAGAATTCTTCAACGTTAGGCTCAGTTAGGACTCCTTGGGTAAGCAGGGAATATTTTAAATTGTGTATGTATAATCACTTAGCCAAAGGCAAGCGCAGAAAATATGTTAATTTACAATGAAAGTTGACCTATATTATGTGTTTAAATATGTAAAATGGAAAAAAAATGTAAAATGAAGGTACTGACTAACATGGAGTTTCATAGCCCATAAAAATTCTCACTTAAGCATTTGAAAGATAATTCAGTTTTAGGGCCTTTAATTTACATATCTAAACTTAAAATATAAAAAAATTTACATTAATAAATTAAAATGTAAAAATTTTGGCATACAGAAGGAACGCATGAATACTTCATGTTTACTAGGTGTATGACTCTCTATACCTATGATTATCTATCTACCTATCAATTATCTATGTAGCTATTCACTATCTATTGAGAGAGACTGAAACAGAGACAGAGATGAAGAGACAAAGACACCACACCTATATGTATTTTCTAAAGGTCAAACTAGCTTTCTTTTGATCATTTCAGCTAATCTGATGGACTAAGTATTCAGAGATGAAATAAAAATCATACCTGTTCACTTACGAACAGTTGACTGGTGACAGAGAGTGACTACAGAATGTTTACTTACTCAATCAAAGGTCCAAACGATTTGGAAAGGGCCAACATGGCAGAACCTTGGAAAAAGAACTCAAAGAGATAAAAAATTAATGAAACTTTAGAGAAGCCTTCGATTTGACTACAGACTAAAATGAAATTCAATGACAACAAAGACAGAGAAGATTGAGGAAAGAGATGATTAGAAATGGGAAGAAGAGCAGAACTCCGCAAGCCTAATCAAATAGGAGTCCCAGATGTGAGTCATCAACGCACCATAATCTGCGTGGAATGACATCGCATAAAAATGTGTTAGAACTGCCGCACAGCCAAGCTGGACTCTCTTCTCACAACTTCACTTCATCGGATGCTAATACCCTTTCAGAGTCAAAAGAAGACCATTCGTGGAAACTGAGTCCTTTCAACAATGATCCAGAACTCGTGGGCACAACCCGAGGCAGAATCTGCTATCTGCTTACACTTTCTGAGACCTGTACAGAGTCCCAGACCACTATATGTTACCCTTTTAAGAATTTGATATTTAGATTCACTTTGCATTATACCTGAAAGTGAGAATTTTTGTTCTGATTACATTAAATAAATATATATATGAATAATTAAATTAGTTACTAGTATATACCAGTTGTTTAAAGCAAATGACGCTTTCCTAAAGGGATGCTGTAAGCACGAGTATTTAGATCTTAACTAAGTTGCTCTTCGTCCAACGATGGAAAAGGCATTGTATCCTTGACAAACGTTGGTTAGTAACTGACCATAAGTTATTAGTCTCATCGGTTCCACAGAAAAAGATAAATTACTATGTAGTAGGGCCAAGGAAATAAGGACCCATCTTCTTGAGGTTCAACCTTAAGATACTGTGACACAACAATGTCACCCATAAGAATATATCTTAAAGAAATAATCAATGAAGCCAGCAAATGTGTACAGATAAACATTCCACTGTTGTTCATAGTGGGAAAAAATGGAAATGAAATATTTCCTCTAAACAAAAGAAATGTGATAAAATAAGTTGTACATACACACTATGGATGTAGCCACTAAAATGAAGCTTTTTAAAATCGTTAATGGCATGGGAAAATACTCACACCTAAGGTTTAATGAAAAGTTTATTATACAAAGTCAATAGGATATAACAATAGTTCGTTAAAAATATTTGTATATATAGTAAAATGTAATGCACATGCAATAAAAACCCTAAATTTTTTTGAAAATGTAATATTCTTTTTTTCTAGCAGTCTAGTTTAGTTTCATGACTATAAAATATGTCCCAGTCGGAGCACCTGGGTGGCTCAGTCACTTAATATCTGACTTCAGCTCAGGTCATGTTCCCAGGGTCCTAGGATCCAGTCCCAATTTGGATTCCCTGCTCTGCAAGAAGCCTGCTTCTCCTTCTCCTACTCCCCCTGCTTGTGTTCCCTCTTTTGCTGTGTCTCTCTCTGTCAAAAAAATAAATAAAATCTTTAAAAAAAAAAAAAAAAGCCCCAGTCATTACCTTGGAGAAATGTGTAAAGACTGTATTTAACCAACTGTAAAGGAAATGTAAATTATGTATATTTTTTAAGTGGTTTTGTCTCTAAATGTTTTTTTTTTTTTGTTTCTTTGGATAAAAGTGTCATATCTGTTTAAAGGTTTAGAATATTCAGTACCTGGATATTCTGTTTATTCTCCTGGACAGAAATATGTGTGTGTACGCACGCGTGAGCACACACACGCACGCACACATGTATGCACCCATGTGCGTTTGTGCAGATATTTTTGCTTCAACAGTTGCTCCCAGAAAATCTGGAATTGAGATTTTTGAAAACCAGAGAAAGAATATAGAGAGATACAGTAATGACCACCTCATGTAGGCTATAAGACTAACCCAAGGAATCACAGTAGCGTGCTGGGCTCTATAAATATCCTGTTTTATTTAAGACTAGGTATCTCAGTATATACTGGTGCTACATGGGGTATTTTTATTGTTCTGTCTGGTCGAAGAATTGGGACCCAACTGGGATACAAAAGGAGGACCTCTGAAAGAGGGTTTTTATTTACATTATAGATAGATTTAAGATATACATATCTTGGGATATGGCAAATCCTAGCATAAGAAATTAGAATTGTAAAGGTAAACCTTAGGCAATGAGAAAGGAATTTCTTTTGTTTTTTTGAGAGAAGTTCTGGGCTGTGGACAGGTCTGCAAGGGGACAATCCTTTATAAGAAGGACTACAGTGTGGCAAACAGGAGCTGGGCAGAGAGGTATCTGACCAGGGTTTCCTCATTCTTAGTCTGCAGACCCCAAGAGTAGCCTTATCTAATAAAACTTTATAAGTTATTCTCTATATTTCACTTCCTGGCATGTATTCCTGAGCCTAAGTAGAGTTTTGTAGTGTGTGAAATCACTGTGGAGCCACAGGGAATTAAAAAAAGAGTCTGTCCTGTTCGTGGGCTGGAAAGGCAAGAACAGCCTCTTTCAAGGCAGGGATGGGAGCAGGAGAGCCAGAGGAAAGGAAGGGATTTTAAGCAGCTGTTCGGGTTTCCAGTCTAACAGGCCCCCGTGCTTTTCTGGGGCCAGAACTGCATCTCTTGTTAATACATGCAGTCACCTTCCTGAGCAATGCTGAGCAATTTAGAAATGATCACCAGGAACCAAATTACTGGCCTTCTTAGAGTGTCTAACCCCAGAACTGCTGGAGCTGTGGAAGTTTAATGATTGTCCCCCTGAGCACAGGACAGACTTGCAAAAAAAGTCAAGAAGAAAGGCTAAAATTAAGGCTTGAACCACTGTAATTCCTGGTATTGAAAGTTAATGACTTTCTTCCCAGATCAACTCCCTGAGGGCAGAGATTTGGGGATTCTGTTCACCTTGAGGCCCCTAGTGACTAAGAAAATGCATTGTACATACTAGACATTGATTTTATTTATTGAATATATGGAAGTGAACTCATTTTATACTTATGTGCTACAAGATGTACTTAAACATTTGGGCTTAATATGTAAGTGAATTATATGGATATTTGCATGCATATATGCATATGAGCCACATGTATCTCTGCAGAGATACTATAAGGAAATTTGCTAAAATATCACAGTGTTTATCTCTGGTTCAAGTTAGTATAGATCATTAATTTTTTCCCCTTTTTCTTTCCTTTTTTGAATTTTTCTTTATTTGTAAATTTCCTATCTAATTAGAATTAATCAAAGAATGTTACCAAAAGAAATACAACTCAAAACCCATAGAAATATATCCTAACAATATGAATTAAACAAGAACACTTAATACATATAATTACAATTATAAATGTGTTATGTTTAAACCTACTGGAATCCCAAACCCCATTTCATGTTCCATAGATATAGACATGTATGGCTACCAAATTCCATATCAGAAAGGAGTATTATAAAAGGCAGAGATTTAAAAACTGAAAGGGGAAAAGAGCATCTACTACTTAATCTTACCCTGCAGAGTGGAAGTTGAAAAAACTAATGGCCAAAGTACCCTAGCTGAGGTTTAAGCCTGTATAAAGTATTCATCTCCCCCCACCCCTCCGCACCCTCCCTCCCCCAACAACAATTAGACTGGTATTGACAACTATGCCTTTGTTTTTCCTACATTCTAAAATAACTAACCACACCACTAATGGGCATATTCCATTTTTTGCTTTACTAACACATTCAGCCAGGGATCATTTTATAATTTTGTTTTGAAAATAATTTCATCTTCCTAAATGGAATCTGTGTATTTTCGCTCTGATACTTTATCTGTGGACATCGAATTTTCAAACTTTTTTCTTCATAAATTCTCTTCATGTACTGATCAAAAAAGACCTTCTACAGGGAAGAGCAAAGTGACCTATGCAGACTGGCCATTTTAATGAAGAGGGCTTTCACTCACTAGTCCGATTCCACTTTGATATCTTTCACAAATGAGTTAAAGGGCAATAAAATGTCAAAAAGAAAGGAGGACAAATACCTTCTAGGTTTAATGGCTGTTTCACCTCCCTCCAGACATGCATCTTTTTTAGGAAAGCAGGCATATGCTCTGTGAGGAGTGCAGAGAAACTGAGCAAACATCAGGGTTGTTTCCATGGGTCTTCATTACAAATTAGCATTTGAAGTATCAGAGAAGGTACTCATCATCATGATTTTTATAGACACTACATTCTGAAATCTTTAACTAGAAGAACTTCCCAGAGATTCCCAGAACTACTGTGGTAAGAATGACTTCCAAAAGTTACCTAAGACTCTCTACTAACACTGAAGCAAACTTAACTTACATCTCTCTTATTAAGAATCATTATTCCAGGAGCAAAATTGAAAAAGGACAAGTAAATTTCCCAACTCTAAAATCTTCCAGTAGAAGTCTATTTTTCTGTGTGTATTCATACAACAAATATACACTGAGTGCCTACTCCCTGCCAGGCATTGGATTTTCAGTGGCTGACAAGGGAGATAAGATTTATATTCTCATGTTAAATACATTATAATGGGATAAGTAGAGAACAAAAGTAAACAAACAGTTGACAAAGATAAATACAGACTAGAGTTGGGGTCCTGGAGGACACAAACAAGATGTTATGGCAGGGAGGGAGAACAGCAGCGGGGGCAGCTCTGAGGGGTAGCCCTATTCATCAATGGCAGGATGGTGGTGGGTTGTGGAAGAGATCAGCGGGAAACCACTAGCAGGGGATCATTTTGGGGTGAACAAAGCATTCTTTTAAAATTCTACTTTAAAATGTGCTTTTTATATTTTGGATACTAACTCTTTATCAAATATGTCATTCATTTGCAAATATCTTCTCCCATTCCATAGGTTGCCTTTTATTTTGTTGGTTGTTTTCTTCACTGTACAGCAGTTTTTATTTAGATGAAGCACCAATGGCTTATTTCTACTTTTGTTTCCCTTCCTCGGGAGACCTATCTAGAAAGAAGTTGCTACAGCTGAAACCAAAGAGGTGTTCTTTAGGATTTTTATGGCTTCAGGTCTCACATGTAGGCCTTTAACCCATGTTGAATTTATGTTTGTGTGTGGTGTAAGAAAATGGTCCAGTTTCCTTCTTTTACATATTGCTGTCCTGTTTTCCCAAAGTCATTTGTTGAAAAGACTGTCTTTTTCCCATTGGGCAGTCTTTCCTGCTTTGTTGATGATTAATGGACCACATGGTCATGCATTCATTCTTGGTTTTCTAGTCTGTTTCATTGATCTATGGGTCTATTTTTGTGCTAGTATCATCCTGTTTTGATCACTATAGTTATGTAATATAACTTGAAGTCCAGAATCATGATGCCTCCAACTTTGCTCTTCTGTTTTAAGGTTACTTTGGCTTCTTGAGGTCTTTTGAGGTTCCATTCAAATTTTAGGATTGTTTGTTCTAGCTCTGTGAAAAATGCTGGTGGTATTTTGATAGGGATTGCGTTAAATGTGTAGATTGCTTTAAGCAGTATGGACATTTTAACAATATTTGTTCTTCTAATCCATGAGTGTGGAACGTCTTTCCATTCCTTTGAGTCATCTTCAGTTTCTTTCATCAGTGTCTTACAGTTTTCAGCGTACAAGTCTTTTACCTCATTGGTTAGGTTTATTCCTAGGTATCTTATTGTTTTTGATACAATTGTACATGGGATTGATTCCTTAGTTTCTCTTTCTACTGCTTCATGATTAGTATATAGAAATGCAATATTCTGTGTGTTGATTCTGTATCCTGAGACTTTACTGAATTCATTTAACAATTCTAGCATTTTTTGTGTGTGTGAAGTCTTTCAGATTTTACATAGAGTATCATGTCATCTGCAAGAAGTGAAAGTTTTACTTCTTCCTTGCTGATTTGGATGGATTTTTTCTTTTTGTTGTCTGATTGCTGTAGCGAGGACTTCCAGTACTATGTTAAATAATAGTGGTGAGAGTGGACATCCCTGTCTTCTTCCTGACTATCAAGGAAAGACTCTCAGTTCTCCCCCACTGAGGATGAAATTACCTGGCATTTTGTTTATTATGTTGAGGTGTATTCCATCTACACCTACTTTGTTGGGGGATTTTATCATGAATGGAAGTTGTATTTTGTCAAATGCTTTTTCTGCATCTCTTGAAATGATCATATGGTTCTTATCCTTTCTTTTATTAATATGTATATCACATTGATTGGGAATATTGGACAACCCTTGCAACCCAGGAGTATATAAAGAACTTATAAAACTCAACAACCCAAAAACAAATAACCCAATTAAAAACGGACAGAAAACATGAATAGACATTTTTCCAAAAAAGACATACAGATGACCTATAGATACATGAAAAGATGCTCAACTTCACTGATCATCAGGGAAATACAATAAGATATCACCTCACACTCTTCAGAATAGCTAAAATCAACAACACAAGGAATAATAGGTACTGGCAAGGATGTGGAGAAAAGGGAACCCTCTTGTGCTGTTGGTAGGAATGTAAACTGATATGGCCACTCTGGAAAACAGTATAAAGTTTCCTTAAAAACTTAAAAATAGAATTACCCTATGATCCAGCAGTTGCATTACTAGGTATTTACCTAAAGAATACAAAAATACAAATTCAAAGGATACATGCAACCCAATATTTATCACAGCAGTTTATGTCTACAATAGCCAAAAATATGGAAACAGCCATTGACCAATGAATGGACAAAGAAGAGGTGATATAATATATATATATATATATATACCTATATATATATATATATATGCAATGAAATATTATTTAGTTATAAAAAAGAATGAAATGGGGGTCGGGAGAGGGGGTGCGGTAATGGACATTGGGGAGGGTATGTGCTATGGTTATTGCTGTGAAGTGTGTAAACCTGGCGATTCACAGACATGTACCCTAGGGATAAAAATACTTTATATGTTTATAAAAAATTAAAAAATTTAAAAATATATAAAATTTTAAAAAAAAGAATGAAATCTTCCCATTTGCAATGATATGGATGAAACTAAAGAGTGTTAAGTGAAATAAGTCAGTTAGAGAAAGACAAATACCATATGATCTCCCCCATATGTGAATTTAAGAAACAAAACAAACAAGAAAAGGGGAAAAAAAGAGAGAGGCAAACCAAGAAACAGACTCTTAACTTTAGAAAACAAACTGCTGGTTACCAGAGGGGAGGTGGTTAGAGGGATGGGTTGAAAAGATGACGGGAATTAAGGAGTGCGCTTGTCCTGATGAGCACCAGGTATTGTATGGAAGTGTTGAATCACTACATTGTATACCTCAAACTAATATTACACTGGATATTAAATAACTGGAATTAAAATAAAACTTTTAAAATTGTTAATAAATAAATAAAATATGCTTAAATATCATACATTAAATTCACCTGTAAGTAGGCACGGATTTAATCAGTGCACCTTCTTAACAACTCTCTGTGAGAACTTTCAGGAGAGAATTTATAGAATAACAGGACCCTGAAGGAGTAATTTAAGATAATTTGCAAGTTTGTACCAACCTCCACTCTCAAAACGGGTGCAGAACCAATGTGATATGTGACTTCCTTCAGTCTTCAAAAAGGATATGATCATGTCTTCAAAACCAGAAGGAAGCAGGTCTTCCACAAACTGGTTCTGCATCACTGGGACATCCTGGTATCCCCAGAGCAGTTGTTTTCTATTTGTAACATGTGTAAGAAAGTCCTGATAGGCCTGTAAAAAATTGAAGTTCTGGATCATATTCCTACATAGTTTAATTCTTTGAGTTTAGTGTGGGTCCTGGAATTTGCCTTCTTGGGTGATTCTGGTGCAGATAGGCTTAAGACCATACCTTGAGAAAAACTCAAAATCTCTTCTCCTCAGCAGTGTGGCCTAGACTTTGGCTAAGACTTAGGATCATTGTTGGTTAAGCCTGCAACTGAGGTTGGTACGGCACACTTTGCCCTGCCACTGCTAATGCACAGGTATCTGTGTGTATGTTAGAGAAACCTTCTCCGATCTGGGTAGAAGTTTAAAGAAAGTCTCCTTACTCCAACAGAGATAGATCTGAACCAGGTGTACAGTTTGGCTGGAAGAGACGAGACTGTATTTCAGCTATATGGATCTTCTGGACTGGATTGGGCCTTTCAAAAGAGGCTGCTGAACTGGAGGCTTCAGTCCTTCCATTATTTAAGGGCACATAAATCAAAATCAAAATGTACACAGCAGCAAGAGTGCCAAGTTATTTTACATGCAACATGGAATTAATCACTTGTAAAGGTTGTTGTCTGTCTTTTATTTTCTAGGGACTGTAGCTAGTTTTACTGGTTTTGTGTTGCCCATCGTGTTGGGATTTCATATGACAGCAAAATATATATAATGTAAAAGATATATTTGGAGATATTCTATATATTCTAGAAGTTTTACTAACCTGAATCCAAGAATCCTCAACCCTTAATATCTTTTACAGATTTTCTCTCCACTAGCCAACCTCAGATTCTTTAGGATTCAATCCAAATCCCTTTTCTCTTATCTTTGTGGTTTCCCCCACTTAGATAATCACCCCCTTTGGGTGATGCAATCCAAAGATCAGCAGCAGAGCCAAGGAGGGAACTGGCATCACTGGGGACTACAAGCTAGGAACATCCATTCTCCTGACTACAAGCAACATCACTATCTGATGACTTAGAAATTCATAACTTGCAATCTGGCATGAATATGAGACCTCTTAGATGTTTGCATTTGAATGTATCAAGACCAGCATGCCAAAAGTGAATTACTGACCTCTCCTTTTTGAATCCATGCCCAATATCTGCACCCAGTCAATCAAAATCAAAATTTGGTTGACAGTCTTGATTCTTTCCCTTCTGGTTCTCTACATCCTGTAGGGTTAAACCCTAAGGGAGAAATCACGTATGTGTTTAAAACAAAGGAAATCCCATGCAAGGAATTGCTTACACAGGTCAAAGAAGATCTGAAAAGCTAACCAGAAATTGGTGATGCAATCCAAAGATCAGCAGCAGAGCCAAGGAGGGAAGTGGTGACATTGGGGACTACAGGCTGGGAACATCTGGTAGAAGCTGTAAACAAAGAGGCTCTTAAGTTGGAGCTATGGGCAAGATGCTACACCTGTGGAAATGTTCTGTTTCCTTCCAGTCTCCAGTGAGTACCTGTGTCAGTGGAAGCCACATACAGCAGCAAACATCTGAAATGCATAACAGAAGGGGGAATAATGAGCAAAGGATTTGAGGGAACACCACTGATACAAATATTCCTAAAATCTACCTACAACCTTCATCCAAGCTGACTCTATTACTCCTGCAGGCTCCCAACATGTCCCTGTCCACTTTATGATCCATACAGTTACCAAAAGAATCTTTTTTTCAAATACAAATTGGACCTGTTTCCATTGTAATTGTCCACCTTCACAACTTCCCCACCTATTTAAAGCTCATCAATGATTTCCCATTCCCAAGTACCAAACACTTAACCATAGACTGTAAGACTATCTAATCTAGGTTCTGCCTATCTTTCCAAACTCATCCCTGACAACTAACCATCTCACGCAATCCAGTCCAGAGATGCTAGTCTTCCTTTAGTTTCTGGAACATATCAAGTGCTTTTCATCCTTAAAGCTTTAGAAGTCTTGCCACTGTTCTGTTATTGATTGGCTGCCTTCTTCTCATCTTTCAAAGCTGACATAATGCCACTGCCTTAGATGGCCTGCCCAAATAACTGCATCTAAGTAGCACCTGCCCCTCCATCCTGTTACCTTCACAGCTCTTTTCTCATTATACTTTCGTGTTTCTTTATTTGTTCCCATCTTCTACCATTGAACTATAGGCACCATATGATTAAGAGACCATACTATCTCAATTTCCATTGTGTACTCAGAATGTAGCAGAATATTTGGTATCACTGTTCAAATGATTATTGAATAAAGGAATGAATATGTGAATTTGGGGAGACTTGAAGAGTAACTGGAAACTAAGTGTATTATTATTTAAGAGAAAGAAAGTGCCAACATAAAATGAAAGAAAAAAATCTGCCCAGATGTCCAGCATTTTTGTTCTCCTAAAGAATTTTTTTATGGTACATGACAATTACAGTATTAAGGATATTAAGTATATCATAAATACTATGAAAGGAAAAGTTCCCTGATTGTGCTACAGAAATTCAATAATCATTTGTATTTTTAGTGGCACAATGAGTCATTGGTTTTTTGTTTGTTGTTTGTTTGTTTGTTTTACTTCCAATAGAGTAGGGTTTTAAAAATTCTGATTCAGTAGGTCAGAAGTGGATCTGAAATTTTGTAATTTTAACAAGCTAGGTTGTGATCTAAATTCACTAGCTGCTGGTCTAGAGATCACATTTTGAGTAGTAAGAGAGCCATCAGGTTGATGAATTGGACTTACATGGATATTTTCCAATGTCCACACCTTTTAGCTTCTCTGCATTCTCAGCTAGAAAGTAGAAAGACACCACAAAATCAATAAGATGAAATGTTCAATTAGTCTAACCAGTCTCCTGGCCACATTTGTTCATCGGAAATTATGGTCTGAACCTCTATTTACTTTATAACAGCATTTTCTAACAGATTATGTAGTTCAAATTCCCATCATTAAAGCATTAACTAACTCATGTTTGAGGACCAACAATTAATGTACAAATCAATAATGCTAACCTTCATTTGTATAGTGCTTTACAGCTTCCACAGAACCTGCAGGCACATTATTATGTTTAATCCTCACAGCAATACAAGATGCAGCCAAGGCAAGAATCATTAACTTTACACTATGGCAAAGAAGTTGATGTAGAGAGACATTAACTGTGATAATAATCAGTAATATGTTCATAACTTTAAGTTTATAAATCAATTTAATATGCATTAGCTCATTTTATTTGCATAATGATCCTCAAAATTAGACAAATATCTGCACTTGGTTATTGGTCATATGTAGCTGCAATGCCCCAAAACATTGTTTTTCACATCAGTTTGTTGTATCTGTTGCTTTAACTACCTTTGAAGAATGTAGATTATAGGAATCTGAAAACTTAGATTGGAATCTTTGCTCTATCATTCACTCCCTGTGAAACCTTGTGCAAGCAACTTAACTACTCCAAAGCCAGATGATCTTATCTGTAAATTGGAAGAAATAATAACTTCTATTAAAGAGAAACACATTCCTCTTTCCCTAGGTTTCCACCAGCTAATATCCACTCTGCTCCCTAGGAAGCAACAGTTTTGAAGCAACATCTTGGAATTATCTGTCTCTATACCCCTTGTATTATACATGTCTCCATGCAGGAGGTAGAACTTGATTTATCTGATTGGGCAGATAGGAAGATTCTGACACCATTGGTCACATCCTTCTATTGGGAAGGGTTAAGTGATTAAAGAGACTTCCAACTTTAAGTTATTAAATTATCTTATGTGCAAAACTAAAGCATCCTCTTCTTGTATCTATGCATTAATGCTCCTGATCTGGTTTGAAGATTTTCTTCTAGAAGCAGAGTTAGAGACCCAACTCAGTCAAAATTTAGAATCTGGAGATTCTATGAGCTCAGAGTGTAGGAGAGACAGTTCCTGTCATGCATCTGGCAAGGTGTCTTTGAGTATTTTGTCTACCTGCAGGTGGGGAATGTGGTCCAAATTCAGCAGGTAAAGTACTGTACCAAGAGGCCCATTTTTAATTGCATCATCCACTTTTTCTTTTCAACTGAAAAGTTGGTATTTTAATCCCTCTGAGACACTCTATTGACTTCTCAATTGGTTTAGTGCTTAGATAGGAAGTAGCATGTAATTAATTATCATTTTTCAGAGAAAATCCAACTATACTTTGAAGAGCTCTTATGAGAGCTAAAGATATATTGTGTTGCATTATACATAACACTCAATTAAAGGAGCTACCATTGTCAGTATTCCCATCTTAACTGGCTCATTTTAATGGGAATACATTTGCATGCTAAAACAAGTAAGGAAGAAGGTAAAAAATAAAGAAAAGTGAGACTATATGAGAGGTACTTCATTATTTATGATGATGTGAGTATTGATTCTTAATTTTAGTTTAACAAATAACAGAATAAATTTTTGAATATTATCTTTAACTGTGTTGAATAGTTTAGGATTGAGAAGTTCAAACAAGTGATTTTCCCAAGGCCATATATTTGGTAAGTGCCAATGCTAAAACGTAAAGCAATATATTTTTTTTTAATTCATGTGTGCTCTTTCCATTTGTGACTCATTGTCTCTTAATATCAATAATCTCAGGGCACCTGGGTGGCTCAGTGAGTTATAGCCTCTGCCTGCCTTCGGCTCAGGTCATGATCCCAGGGTCCTGGGATCAAGCCCCGCATCAGGCTCTCTGCTCAGCGGGAAGCCTGCTTCCCCGCACCACCCACCCCCCGCCCCCGCCCCGCCTGCCTCTCTGCCTACTTGTGATCTCTGTCTGTCAAATAAGTAAAATCTTAAAATAATAATAATAATAATATCATTATCTCCACTGATATAAAAAATAACCAAAGTATAATACATAAACAAAAAAGTATATACTCCCCAGTTATATGCTTTGAGATCTTTCTATTCATCTTTTTTTTAGATTTTATTTATTCATTTGAGAGAGAGAGAGCACAAGCAGGAGGAGAGGCAGAGAGAGGAAGAGGCAGAGAGAGGGAAAAGGAGACTTCCTGCTGAGCTGGGAGCCTAGCATGGGGCTCAATCCCAGTACCTGGAGGTGATAACCTGAGCCAAAGGCAGATCCCAACCATCGGAGCCACCCAGGGGCCCTGAGATCTTTCTATTCATCAAATTCCATTTATGGGGACCATAAATTTTTTAATACATATTTAATTTTTCAAAAATTCTCTTACTTTATAAATTACCCACAAATTTTACTGCTTACTACAACACTATTATCTATATTTCATTTATAAATTTCATCATGAGTCAGAGATTAAAGAAAAGGAGAATAGCAATAAGTATTATAACATAGGCTCAAGCCCAGAAAATTGATAGCTTTCTAAGACATCCCCTAATGGGAGGTTCATCTGCTTTCCAAACAAACTAAATAAACAAACAAACACACACAAAAAAAGAAAAACAGTGGGGTGACCATGGGCCATTAGTACTGATCAATGTCTCTGGAGAAGTGACCAAACATCCCCCAGGAGTAGACTGGTTCCTGGTCACATTAAGGACAGAGAGGTTCTACTGAGTCAGAAATACCATTGATATCACACAGCTGAAAAAATCCTGTTTTTAAATTAAAAACCTAAACACTTAAAAGAGAAAGAAGGCCAAATATCTTTCCTTACTAAAATCTAGATTAAGAACAAAGGAACTTTGTAAATGGCCACAAGATTCATGAGTGAAGATTGGGAGTAAAACTGTCTGGGACCATGCAAGGTGTGTACATCAAGTTTACACATTATCTTTCATTTCACTTGTGAGTATTTATACAGAAGGTTATAATGACCCCACTAATATTAGATCAAAATGTAGATAATCAATATCCTGTCACATTGAGCACAGTCTTAATAAATACACAGAATTTAAGGGATCTGTTAAATTCCTGACACATCTATCTGAGGGGGATCTTGTAAATGAATAAGGAGGAAAGGGACAAATAATCCCTTGAAGTATTATGATTATTTTCTAATGTATTTTATCAAACCACCCTATGATTAGGTTAGTAGATGTCCTATTTAGTTCCTTATTCCAATCAATTTATGTAATTTAGCAAATGTATGTTAAGTATATACAGGATAAACAAAGACGAGCAAGACATTATAGGTTTTTGAGGCCACCTACAATCTAAAATGGGAATTGGACCTTATATCAATTTACTACTATCTAACTATTGATAACATAATAGATATATAGATAAGTATAATAGAATCAACCAGGAAGAGGCATGGAGAAGGGGGCATTGCACGGAAGGAAAGCACAGCACAATTAAATTAACATGAACACAATTAGGCAGACACAGTTCTCAAATGCTAGACCTGGATTACCCATTGAATCACAGAGTCTCATTCTTTAAAAAGTTCAAATCACAAAATCCAAGTGCTATGACCCAAATCTGGATTGGGGGTTGGGATTTCCTGTAGTAACTAACATACAATGTGTCACACAGAGGGACTCATCGCTAGCTACCGCAGGTAATGATGTCACTAATAGATTATTTATGTTGCAAATGTGTATAATTGTAGATCACTGCTTATCAAAAAATAATTAAATGAATTTTCACAGTGACTTGGAGAAAAAAAGGTAGCACACAAATAAGAAACCAAAAGAAATCTGTTAATCACATGGGATGACCTAGGAAATAGAGCAGAAAAGCATCAATGTCATGAGAGGCATAAAGCAAAGTAACGTGCTAGCTTCTGTGCAAGCATTTTCATTAAAACATGCCAGGTCTAGAAAATAGTGAGGAAATTGTTATTTTTAGGGTGCAGAGAGCATATTCTCAGGTCTTAGAAAATGGTGTGAATGCAGTGGGCTTCATTGGAAAAATCCATTACATTACACAGAAAGCAGGAGACAGAGGAGTAAAAGCATTCCATATTTAAAAAAAGAAGAAAGAAAAAGAAAGAAAAAATCCTCATTTCCCCAGACTTACTTATATTTAGTCACTAAAATGTAATGCAAACATGAATAATACTAGAAATCTCCCATACCTTTCTTTCCAGAATAAAAATCATAATATATTCATGTCAGAAATAAATGTAAGACATGATTTTAAAATCCTATGATAAATTCAGAAAAATGAAATCTAATAAGAGTTTGAACATGAGAAAAAAATGTTTTAAAATAAAAAGAATATTAATTCAAGGAGATCGTGACTTTAAATTTTCATATTTCACGAAATTATATGCAAAATATATCACATTATTTGAGGTCAAGTGAGCAGGTGTTATCTTATTTTCTAAAAAAAAAAAAGGAAATAAGTAAAAGAAATTTAAATTTTTTAAGTATCCTCTCTTTCTGGTAATATTCCTATAAAAACAAGTTGAGAAGATGTATAAAATTAAATTTAAAAGAAAAAAAGAAACATTCAAAGTCATCAAAAAGCTACTAAAGCAGCCAGGACTTGTGGGTCCAGACTCCCCGAGAAAAGGAAAGGCCATTGGGATGAGTTCAATATTTGGGTGTGCTTTACCTCATGGAATCTGCTGACTGATAAGGAGCATAAATCCAAGAGGCTAAAAAGTGGAGGAGAGATTAGAAGCAGAGAGCCTGGGAAACTGAGGCAAGTTTCCATCAGTTTTAGATGGATACAGAAACAAAAACTGAAGTCTGGAGCTTTCAAAACAAACCAGATTTGAGGACAAGACACTGGGCAGAGGGAAAGTGCGACAAGTAAGTCCAACATTCTGCAGCTATTTTCCCCTTGAGGCATTTGACAATTTATAAAGAGCACAGAATAAGAAGCTAAGAACTGAGTAATGATGTCTAAGAATCAGGGAAGTTAGGAATAGCTTTCCACAGTCTCACCGAGCATGGGACACAAAAATAAAGTCTAGATCCCACAAAGAAAGAACTTCCCTGAAGAGCGTCCCTGAAATTCTAGACTTTAAGTTTCAATCCTGAAAGGAAGAGAGCACCAGTCAGGATTTGTAGAATTTTCATACACAGATCAACTATTCATGCAAATACAGCAAGTGATTTTGGCAAAACTGACGTGTGAAGCTAACATTTACATGGCAATAGAATGAGCTGATATAATGATATAATTTTAAAAATAAAAGTTAGATGATTTATACAACAAAATTTACTCTTAAAATTTACCACATAACTGTAGTTATTCCAAGTGATAATTACAGACAAATTCCAAGTGGTAATTATAGACAAATAGGCCAATGGAATGGAAGAGAGAATCCAGAAGCAAACTCACATCTACTTAGACACTTGATATATAACAAGAGTGGCCTTACAGTATAGTGTGATAGAATGTTCTTTTCAACAAATGATGCCGGGTCAGTTTGATATATATATGGGGAAAATATGATCATTATTTATGCCTCATATCACACACAAATTAATTCCCAATGGATTTTTGATCAAAATACAAGGGGAATACTATAAAGTTTCTTGAAAAATAACACAAAAGAATATCTTCATGACCTTGGGATATCAAAGTTATCTTAAACAGGACACATGCACACACATACACACAAAAGCACTAAACATAAAGGAAAATTGATAAGTTGGAATTTGCATTAAAATTATGAATTTATGTACATCATGAAATACCAGTAGAGGATATGAAAATAAGCCACTGAGTGGGAGAAATATTTGAATACATAAAAAAGACAAGGGGCTCATATCAAGAGTATTTCAGAAAAAAACAACCTGATTCAAAAAAAAATGGACAAGAAGCTTAAACAGGCACTTTGCAAAATAACTGGTAAACATCTGAACACCTGTGTTTGCAACCACAGTAATAATTAGGAAAATGTGAAGTGAAATTACAATGAAATACCACTACCTACTAACCAGAAGGACTGACTACATCAAGTGTTTATAAAACTGTAAGGGAACTGGAATTTTTAAACACTGCCCATGAAGTATAAAATGATACAGTAACTTTAGGGCATATCAGTATCTACTAATGCTAAATGCTAAATAAATCCTACCATGCAGCAATTCAAATTTCAACAGACATACACACATATGTTCACCAAACTACAAGCACAAGAATGCTCATAACAATATTATTAACAGCCCCAAACTGGAAGCAATCCAGATGTTCATCAACAGTAAAATAAATAAGTAAATTATACAACTTTCACACAATGCAATACAATACACGATGAAAATGAACAAAATACACGCAAAAACATGGATAAGTCCCATCGACATTACATTGAGCAATAGAAATGAGGCACAGAAGGGTAAACAGTTTTAGATTCCATTTATATGAAGTTCAGAAATAAGGCCTTCAGGCAGGGCTCCATCAAAGGTGATATATGGGTAGATGACCCAGGATGTATCAACTTTAAGTCAGGACTCATTATGTCTTTTCAACGCAGTGTTTTGAAGCATAAAGTGTCAGAGAGGCAAACTCATATACTCCCAGGGAAGAAGGTATGAAAAAATTCTGGTTCTAAAATGAGATTCATGCCTTGGGGCAGAGCCTGGGATTTGGTCAGGAAACCAGCATGAATCAAATAAATGTTACCTGAAATCAGCAGAGTTGGAGGGCCCACCTAGAAATTTATTTGTAAACAATGACACTCAGCATCTGAGCAATGGGTAATGAGGGAAATTTAAAGGGAATTGTACCAACCAGAAGTAACAGTTGTTCTTCATGATAGGAGAATGGAGTATGTGTATAAAAGAGGCAATAGCAAAGAGATGTCCTGTAATATTGAACACGGTTTTCTTCCCCTGAATTCCCCAGCTGCTAGCCCCATCTGTGTTTTCATTTTCAGTGGAAGTCCATATTGTAAGGCAAAAGCAGACATCTCTGAAATAACTTACCTTCCTTTGCTGGGGAAAGCCAAACCCATTGAGGAGATTGTGTTTGGTGCTCAGAGAAGAAAGAGGAAGGGAGAGGGAGACATAGGAGAAGAGTTTCTACACCCCAGAAAGGAGGAAATACCTATAGATTTTTTTCACTACTCCTTCTTGGTGTCCTGGGCAGGTGGCTGGGGTGAAATGGCTTCATGGTACCCTCCAGATGTTGGATTCCTGAACCTTGGTACATTGAAACAGAAGAGCTATGTGACTTCAAGGGGACCTATGGACTATAAACGTCAATATAGCTAAATATCCCAGTGTTTATATATTGGTAATATTGCTTCAGTAGCAACAACCGTGAAAAATGAAGAGCCCACTCAGTCACAGGAGAAAGGAAAGGAAATTGTACTGTTGCACTACACTTTGGAAGCACTTTGGGGATGGTGTTCAAACTACTCAATATCACGGATGGCACAGACATCTCCCTATCAGGCGATGACCCTGACCAATACACATGCATGGGTATCAGCTGAAAGAACCCATACAGCTAAGATGGCGTTCCAGGTGAATCTCAGCCTTGGTCATGATTGCTTTCATTATATGGGAAAATAGAAATGTGTTCCAAGAAACATTTCCTTCTTTCTTTTTTTAGTTCTATTTTATTTTTTCAGTGTTCCAAAATTCATTGTTTATGCACCAAACCCAGTGCTCCATGCAATATGTGCCCTCCTTAATACCCACCACCAGGCTTTTATTCTTTCAAATAACCTTTAGCTCTCATCCGTATATGTCTTGTGGTTCATTATATAGGTAAATCCGAGGTTCATAATAATCTTGGGTGAAATAAGTGTCTGGTTATTTCATTCTGATAAACACCATCTAAAATAACATTCCAGGGTTGCCTGAGTAGCTCAGTTGGTTAAGAGCCCAACTCTTGATTTCAGACCAGGTCATGATCTCACGGTTGTGAAATCTAGTCCCCCACCCCCACTCCATGGGCTCCATGATGGGTGTAGAGTCTGCTTAAGATTTTCTCTTTCCCTCTCCCTCTGTGTTTCTCTCACCAGCTCCACCCCACCCCTCGCACACAAACCCTCTCTTTCTCTTTCTCTCTCTCTCTCTCTCTCAAAAAATAAAAATAAATAACAGTCATTAAAAAATGTATCAGAAGTGTTCTTATTAAGACACACTGAGTTTCAGAGTTCCAAACACAGTTCTCACCAGTAGACTATAAGTCTGTTTTGTAGCCTGGAGGCCAAGATGGTAGAACTACATTCTAATAACACTGTGGACCACAGACCAGTTATATCATCATGCAGAATATCAGTCTTACAGCATCTTTGCCCTCCCTCCGCAACCCCCCCCACACACACACATTAAATTTGAGAAGCCTTGGTCTAAACAATGATATGAGCCTGCCCTTCTTAAAGGAATGTACTATTTAGCCACTATGCTGCCCAACTATTCCAGATTTCAACTCAATTTGAGAAGTTTAATTCAGTCCCATGTAGGTAAATTGTAAGTCTTCCACAGAAATAGCTCAAGACAAGGTCCAGTTCACTGGGGTAAAGCAGCATCATAGACTGAAGATTCACCAGCACCCAACCTTAGTGGCTAAAAGCTTGCACAGGCTTCAAGGACTCAGACTACCAATGACAAAAGACAGGGCATATCTTGGGTTTGTATTAATAACATAATGGTAGTGTTACATCCCTAAAATTAATGTTTCCACAGGGAGTTACAACTAAAGATCAAATTAGGTGAATAGTACAATGAATCTTTAATCACTGCAGGCATGACCACTCTGTCTGTGACATACTGAGGGCCTTCATTTTTATGAATTCTACCCTTTACTTCCCACCATTGTTTTCAAACTCTCTAGCACTTTTAGAAAAGGAAGAAAGACACATATCCATAAGTAATGCTATTAGTGAGAAATTCTGATGAAAATTTTTGAAATTCTAATTTTGGCAAAGGCTAAACAAATCAACTGACATAATTCCGGAATATTACAGTTTAATATACAGCTTTTGGCATTTTTTTTGACATTAGAATCATAGAAAATTGGTATTAATTACTCTAAAGGGAGAAGAAAACTGTAAAAAACAAAAAGAAAATCAAATCAGAGAAGTAACTAAATATATTGATCATCTAGAGGCATACAGGGAGAAAATAAGAAATTAATTATTCTTCAATATCAAGAGGAAATTAATACAAAATCATTTTAGCTCAATTTCTATATAGTCACATATCTAATGTTGAGGGGATCTCCTATAGTACCTTCTCATTCTATATTTTGCTATCAAATCCAAATATTATAAAAAATTATTTTGAGAAGGTGACTGGGTGGCTCAGTTGGTTAGGTGTCTGCATTTGGCTCAGGTCTTGATCCCATGGTCCTGGGATTGAGCCCCCCATCCTACTCTCTGCTCAGTGGGGAGTCTACTTCTCCCTCTCTCTCTGCCCCTCACCCAGCTTATGCTCTCTTTGCCTCTCTGTCTCTCAAATAAACAAGTAAAATCTTTTAAAAAAATGATTTTGAGATTATAAGAGAAATACTTTGATTCTTCCAGAAACAAATGTAAATACCAAACATATATTTGAATGTGGGATGTCTAGAAATATAAAAAATACAGACTCCCCAAGCCTTCAGAGTGGAATCTATTAGCTCTGCCTCTTCTTCCTCCCCATCTTCCTTCTACTGTCATGACTTCCGGTATACATCATTATAACTGTCTTCTAGCTCATGGTTAGCCTACAACCACCACACTCCCACAGAACCATCCTATATGCATTTGCCAGAATAATTCTTATCTCAATTTTAATGGTCTCATTTTTCTGCTCAAAATAAGTTAATACATAAAATATTCTCTTATGGTTTAAGAAGACTCACATTTATTTCAATTCACCTCTAAGTCCCTTGGTTTCTAAGCCAAAATTATAGCTAACATTAATCATTAGTATTCATCAATTGCTTACTCTGTATTAGGCATTATGCTAAGAATGCATATGCATTATACTAAGCAGTGCTCCCTAGAACCCACTGAGGTTTTCTGGAGAACTATCACAGAGACATTATGGAAAACATATGTCCAAGATGGAGAAGTTGATTTCACCTGGGCTGCTAAATGATTTCATAGAGCAGAGCCTGCTCACTACCTGGTTAAATGAGTGAAAAATAAACTTTTATGTATTTCAGCCATCACATTTTTGCATTTATTTATTTCAGCTGTTTAGCATACCCTAACTAATACAGATAGGTACCCTTTTATTACAGATGAGGAAATGCAGTCGGAAAGAAGTAAGGGAATTTGCTCACCATTTCACAATGAGTTGGTGGTACAACTCAGATTGAATTGAGGTTGACTAAGTCCAGAGCAACTGTTTTTTTTTTCTCTTCTTTTCCCATTTTTTAAATTAACATGCAATATATTATTTGCCCCAGGAGTACAGGTCTGTGAATCATCAGGCTCACACATGTCACAGCACTCACCATAGCACATACCCTCCCCAATGTCCATAACCCAGGCACCCTATCCCACCCCTTCCCCCTCCCCACTCCTCAGCAACCCTCAGTTTGTTTCATGAGATCAAGAATCTCTTATGGTTTGTCTCCCTCCCGATCCCATCTTGTTTCATTTTTTCCCTCCCTTCCCCCACGATACCCGACCCTGCCTCTCAAATTCCTCCTATCAGAGTAGAGTAGCTGTTCTTAACCACCACATCACAAGGCTCCAAAGTTGTAAGGGCCCCCACAGAGTCCAAACTCTTGTCTGACATTCATGTCTCTACAATATTTATTTAATCCCAATATCACTCCATAGCATTGTTATTTTCCTGGCTCTTTGCCTTGAGTGTTTTCCACCTGCAATGCCTTTTCTGGCATTGAAATACTACCAGTTTCTCAAGGATCTGCTCATATGTTGCTACCTCACTGGCTGACCTGGCACCCTACCAGACCCTCTCAACAGCTGCTTTTAGCTATTTTAGACTATATGACTATTTGTCTTGGTTTCAATGTATTTCAAATGATCATATCCCTATTAAATTATGAAGGATTTTTTAAAGATTTTATTTATTTATTTAAGAAAGGGAAAGCATGAGCAGGTGGAGAGGAAGAGAGAGAGGATCAAGCAGATTCCCACTGAGTGCGGAGCCCAATGTGGGACTCTATCTCACAACCCTGAGATCATGGCCTGAGCCAAAACCAAGAGTCATATGCCTAACTGATTGAGCCACCCAGAAACCCCATGAAGGATTTTTTTTTTTCCATTTCTTTTCTGTGAAGGGTAATCCTGTGCTCTCTTCATAGACATTTCCTCTTTTTTTTAATATCAGAGCTACAATTTTGATCAAGGGGCAAAATGCCTACTCCAGAAAAAAAGAAGATGGTAAAGCCATGATAATCTTCTAAACCAATTATAATTACTCTTTGCCCTTTTTCAGCTTCTCACCCTCCCAGGTTTCCTTGCAGCTTAGAATCTCCAGGTGACATGATTCTGATTAAAGAAAAATAAGGGAAAGTCTACTAGGAAAGCAGACTTGTTTTTTCCAGGGAGGACTTTCCTCCTGATTCAAAAGAGAGAGAGATCAAGGAAGCTACTATGTTCCCTCCTTTGTGATTTGAGGCCAGATAAGTGAGGATATGCTCTTTATAGTTGCAGAAGCTTTCCCAAAACCATAAGGTAGCCAGGCTAAGGACCAAAAATCCACAATTTTTGGGTTAACAGGACAGAAATATGAAAAGGGCCTGATCCTTTATAACATCCTTGAACTCCCACATCAACTCAGACTTCCTTCCTATGCACTCTTCTAATGCAAAGTAACTATATGTCTTTATGAGCCATTCCCAGCCATAGAAAGCAAAAATCATTCCTGATACAAAATCACACCTGAGTGTACCTGAGTGGCTTAGTCAGTTATGTGACGATCTTGGACTCAGGTCATGATCTCTGGGTTCTGGGATCAAGTCCCATGTCGGGCTCCCCTCTGCTCATGCTCCGTCTCCCCATGTCTCTCTCTCTCTCAATCTCTCTCTCCAATAAAATAAAATATTAAAAAACAAAATCACACCAGAAACAATGACTATGGTCACAAGACTGGGATATTCCCGTTCTCCTCCTTCCAAAATCACCTATTTTGCGGTTAGACATATGGTCATGAAACTTGCATTGGTTTCCAAAATGTGAGCAGAAGGCATGCAGTGCATCTCCAGTGGAACCTTTAAGAAGCGTTGTATACATGGGGCACCTGGGTGGTTCAGTCGGTTAAGCATCTGACTCTTGATTTCAGCTTCTGCTGTGATCTCAGGATCCTGAGATTGTGCTCTGTTGTTATGGGCTCTTCTTTCAGTGCAGAGTCTGCTTGTCCCTCTCCCTCTGCTCCTGCCCTTGATCGCACTCTCTCAAATAAATAAATAAATAAATATCTTACAAGAAGAAGAAGCAGTAGCAGCAGCAACAGTAAATACAACTCACTTTAAGTGTTTTTTTCTCCTGGCACAGTGATTATGTGCCTGCATGTAAATTGAGTCTCAATTCACCTGGGTTATTGAATAACTATGATGAGCAGCACTCCCCCATATTGACCCATGTGGGAAATGTAGATATGCAAGAAACAAACTCTTGGTTTATTAAGCCACTGAGGTTTTATAGCTGTTTTATATGTAGCAATACTTGGCCTGTCTTGACTCATTTTGACATAATACAAGCAATGGTCACAGAGTGGTGACATAGGCTTCCTTGCCCCGGGATCTGCTGTAGTGATTTCATTAAAATGTGTTAAAAATTAGAAGAATTGAAACATAGGACCAGTAAAAACAGTTTAAACAGATTTAGTAGAATATTCTTGTGCATGCTAAGATATGCTGTTAATATCGTTTCAATTCATACTCTTAAGGAAAGTAGGGGACTAATATTTTTTTAAAGATTTTTATTTATTTATGACAGATAAGTAGGCAGAGAGGCAAGCAGAGAGAGAGGAGGGAGCAGGCTCCCCGCTGAGCAGAGAGCCCAATGTGGGGCTCAATCCCAGGACTCCGAGATCATGACCTGAGCCGAAGGCAGAGGCTTTAACCCACTGAGCCACCCAGGTGCCCCAGTAGGGGACTAATATTTATTGAATGCCTACAACCAGAAGACAATAAATATAAATTAAAGATTCAAGAACATAATTAATACTGCTCCAAACACATACAAAAAATGATGGTGATCTCATTAAAATAATCTGTAAATGAGAACATTTTAAATGAAAATTCAGGTTAAAGTTCACAGAAATGTGATGAAATATTAAGTAATCCTAAACAAAGACCACTGGCCTTTCTTATAACTGTAGAAGGATGCCAATCAAGTTTTGAACCTTGATATAATTAATAGTAGTACTAACAAAAATCCAAGAAATTTTAATTATGTTACAGTGATCACTAGTCCCAAAGAATGTAAGTATAGATTTCATTACTCTAAAAAGAGATTTAATTTCAAAATAAAAAAGATGAATATTATATTAAATTGTATTAACTTGTCTATAACATAAGCCTTTGAAATTTTCAAAGGCCAATATCTTTGGAATTAAATGACAGTAATTTTTCAGAAAAAAATCAATGTAAGAAGTTAGAACCCAGTTGTGATGGTTAATTTTATGTGTCAACTTGCTAGGTTAGGGTGCCCAAATGTTCAGACAAACATGTCCAGATGTTGTTATGAAGAAAATTTTAAAATGTGACTAATATTTAAGTCAGTGAGCTTGGTATAAAGCAGACTATCCTCTATAATATGAATGGGTCTCATCCAATTAGTTGAATGCATTAAAAGAAGACTGAGGTTCATGGGAATAAGAAAGTTTCTGCTCCATATTGCCTTAAGACTCTCACTGGGTCTCTAGGCTACATGCTTGGCCTACATGCCTGCCAACCACCACAATCACATAAACAAACTCCTTAAAATTAATCAATCTCTCTTTGTCTCTCTTGCTCACCCGCCCCCCACATATATAATTCGTTTTGTTTCTCTGAAGATAATCTAATACACGTTATTGTGAATTTGTTATCTTATGTCTTCAAAAGTCCTACTAGCTAAAAAATATGCCAGCCAAGATTAGTAGCCATATAAAATAGCATCTTGGTAATACAGCCCACAAAATATGAATTACCCTATGTCTGAAATCTCAGTGCTGTAAGGATGCCAGGTTATAAGGTTTATATATACATAAAGACATCAACAGTCAGAACTCCTTAGCATGTAAAACTTGCATAAAATATTTCAGCAGCCTCCTAGATCATGTTACCCAATTTGATGTCCCAGTAAGGCATCACTTGCAAATATGTTATAGGTAATTTATAAGCACTAAACCAAAGGTTGAAAGAAATGAATAAAAGAGACATCATGATATATTAAAGCCTGCACTTTCTCTTCACAGCAGAGAAAACATCAAACTGAAGAGATTTCTGCTACACCATAGATTAGTTCCTGGAATGACACTGCTGGAAAATGTTATTTTTAACATTACTATCATTTAGAAACCATATTGTTATGTGCCTGGGCATAAAAAGGCATTCTCCCAGGATTCGGTGACAGAAAGAGGAGAGGCAGATTTTAATGTAAGTGCATGTTCAAAGTCAATCATTTCCTTTGAGACTTTGTATACTTTAGTTCCACTAACATAAATGTCACTTTTATGAGTTTAGTTCTGTCTGGTAGAAAGAGCAAAGACTTTCAGATAGGAGCCCTGAGTGTGAATCTCGGTCCTAAATATCTGGTCAGTCTACAACCAGGAGAAACTACTGTATGTCTCTGTTCCTCAATTTCTTCATCTATGAAATTAGGGGGAGAAGTATTTTCCATGAAAGTTTAAGAGAATTAATTAGTTAATGTGCCAAAAAGAAGATCCCATGAAAAATGCTGATATCAAGTAGAATGTTGAATAAAATCCCAGGATGGAGTGTCATTTATAAAGAAGTAACAAATATAATATTCCTTGAAAAAAACATTTAAATTTTCCTTAGAGATAAACTAAAAGGAAATTATAATAGAAAAACATAGCCCAATCATATCATAAAGAAAAAAGTTTTATATTTCATGATATGAAGAAGAATCAGACAAGATTTAGTGACTGGGATTTAGAAAATCTTAAATTGTCAAGGAAATTATTTTAGCTGAAATTAATAGCACATACTAAACATGGTGGTGATGTTACAAGAAGGCATGTGGGGACATATCACAGCAAAAGGTAGATACCTTAAAAATAAACACAGAAACTCAAACCCTAGTAGAACAGTCTGGAGAGTTTTCTGACCTTAAAAATATAAGAACCTGCAATATTCTGGTCTTTATTGGTTACTTGACTAAATTTGTATAAGCACACTCCACAGAGAATATTAATACTTGTGCTTCAAAAGTAGGCCCAGGGTGCCATTTTTGAATCATAATTATTTAGACAACTTAGCTAGATAACCGGATATAGTTAAGAAAATTACCACATCAGGACACCAGGGTGGCTCAGTCAGTTAAGGGTCTGCCTTCACCTCAGGTCAGGATCCCAGGGTCCTAGAATTGAGTCCTGCATGAGCCAGGAGCCTGCTTCACCCTCCACCTTTCACTCCCCCTGCTCATTCTTTCTCCTTCTCTCTCTCTGTTAACTAAATGAATAAAATCTTTAAAATAAAAAAAAAAAAAACCTCAAAAAGAAAATTACCACATCATCCTGTCCCAGGCATAGCTCTTTGGAGGGCTTTGGTAAAATTATCATCAAACTGGATTAAAAAAATAATACTTTACTTAAAAAGAAGCAGAAAAAAAATATATACTAGCTCTAATTCTGTAAATATAGCAAGAACACAATCATTGAGTCATCTGGTTATCTTATGGCTCATCACCAATTCTATCCTAGGATCTCTTGGAATTAGATCCATTTCAAAGAGAATAACAGAAAGAATTAAGGCTCAAGGTAAAATATGCATTGTTAGGCAGAAAAGTTTTTGTTGAGTAAAGAAAAGCTTTACTCAACAACTCAAGCAAAGAAAATAGTTACTAAAATAGTAGAGACTATTCTAGACATTGGAGAGAGAGCGCGCTAACAAATAAGGTTCCAAACAAAAACATGGAAGTGGCTGTTTTCCACAGAAATAGACAAGAAAATGAAGATGTTAGGTTGAACCTTTTACAGAGGTGGGCTTATACCATGGAGGCTAACTGTCCTTCACACCCAGAAGCTCCAATGCAATTCATAGTCTTCAGTGACAACTACCAACTAAGGAGGCAATAATAATAATGATAATGATAAGAACCTATTTTTATTAAGCATGTACTATATGCCAAGACTCTGCAAATCACTTCCCATGCATTCATCTATCAGTTCCCAGAAACCCAATAGGGTTAGTCCTAGTACTATTCTTCTTCAAAGGATTATTTGTTGAGAGTAATAAAGGTCTCACAGCAACTAAGTGGTAGACCTGGGGCTATACGCCTAGTTTTTCAGCTTTTGTCTTTTAATTCCAAATCCTATATTCTTAGCACTATGTAATCACTATGTCATCTTTTAGTTCAGAGAAACCATACAATGAGCATGAAAATAAAAAAAGAGAGCTTTAACATTCTTTTTGTTTATAAAAACCTATTCCATATTAAAGCAGCATTATGACATTTCCCTTATCCATTAAATAACTGGCAAAGAATAGTCTGGGACATTTTAGCTTAGTTCATGTTAATCACATGCATATTATCATCCCTCTTATAAACTGCTGATGCCTTCACCAAACCATTTTTCAAATCACAACAGAATTTGCACAAACGAGAGCTAACTAGAACATTGACTACACTCATACACACAAACTACAAATACATATGCAGTTAGACACATATGAGAAATATACATGCATTTACACATTTTTAGAGAATACGTGTCATGAAAATCGAGTAAGCTCAATCTTGGGCATTAGGTTGGTTTTTTTCCATTGTAATGGAACTGCTACTTCTTTCTGCTTCTACTATTTCTCACAGGCAGAGAGAAGCCCACTTCTCCCCACTGGTCCTGACAGTGATGCTTTGTCTGAATGTCTTGTTCTACACCCAAATAATTATTTAAAGAGCACGAACAGCAACTCTGTGAACCCAAATTAAAAAGACCTCACCCTGCTATAGTCAAAATATTGCAGAAAATATTAGAGGGAAGCAAAGCCTTCTGCAAAAATCAATTCTCAGTTGTCAGAGTCTGTATTTTGTGCAAATTTATAAGCAAAATCTAAGATCTGATAATAAGTTAATAAAGCAAAAACCCAGTGAAATAAGATCACAATAAAGGAGAGCAATGGATCCCAATTGTAACAAGGCCATTCCCTCAGTCACTCTGATTAAGGGTTACAATTAGTTCCTTAGATCAGGGGAATAAGAGACTACTTGAATATCCTTTATAACTTATTATATAGGTCACTATCTCAGTAAATGCAGTGTTGTTCTTATTAAACACAGAGTGGACATTCTCAACAAATCGTATTGTCTTCCTTATAAAGCCCATAGGCAAACAACAGTGTCACATAAGATTAAATAAACTGCTAAATCAGGCAGAATATGTCTCTGCTACCGAGTGGACCACACTGGTACAGGATGCCTCCAGAAGGCAGGCTGGCTGCATGTCACATGACAAGAGACACTGTGAGAGATAAATATGTGTGAAGTTTTTTTACTTAAAGATCAGAAACCTTTATTTTGCCTTTAAGGAATCTGTAAACCTCCCGAAGTCAACTGTATATAACAATTGTATGTATATGTGCATTTTTCTGTAGATTCCCCAGCTTTTTTATCATTTTCTCAGAGGAATCTGTAATCCCCCCAAAAAAGGTTAAGAACTACCAAACTACAGTATTATATACATACAAAAGGATATATGTACCACTTTAAAAAAGGCAACACTGAAAAGCAAAGAGCCTCTCATTTACCATCTTGAGTAAAGAAAAAAGAACATGGTAAATTAGTATTCATTGTGGGAAGAAAACAAAAGAGGAAAAAAACTCCAAGTTTCAAAACAAAAGAGAAAAGAATATCTTCCTTAACTATGTCCAGAGCCCAAATTATATTATTCTCAATTTTTTTCTGATTTTTTAAAAATTTATTCAAAGGGAAATCAGTCACCTAAAATGCAAAGGCAACAAACAAGCAGAAATAATGGTGGGCTTATATTTGTTCCAACATGTTTTTATTTTTAAATATTATCATAATATCATTTTCTTTCAAAGCATATAAGTGAATAGATTCTCATCTCAATTATTTTTTCAGGAAAGATATAGGAGTGATGGCTGATTAAACCATTTAGAAAATATACTAGACAGGTCAAGGAATAAAAATAAGCTCTCTTCAAAATTTAAGAGAGAGAGAGAAAGAAAAAAAAAAAAGAATTGAAAAAAATTAGGCATTTAAATTGCAGTATTAAACTAAATATAATTAGACCTAACTTGGCCGTTCTCCCAGAGTTCATAAACCCACACCAAGGAGCTCTCCAGGGGAGAGATATAGTCAAATTGTGTCTTCCTTTAGTGACCCATTTAAATGGTCAGCCCTGTCCTACCTGCTCTCAATTTTTTTCTATTTATACCATTCACCTTTCCTATAAGCACTTGACTATTTGCCTGAGTCAGAAGTGTTTATTAGAGCAACTTGAACCAGAGCAAAATAGATTCTACAATGTCTCAGGTTTGCAGATAAAAGAACTTTGACTATAATGTTAAGATCAGCCACTGTTTGTCCATTCCAATCCACTCCATCTAAATCCCCACTTTACTTGATATAACTATGAATGTAACTGTGATGTAACTATGGAGCAAAGACAGAAAAACTAGAACTATGAGGAAATATCATTGAAAGGAATTTAACTGGAAAAAATGAGTCTTATTAATGAGGGGATTTTTTTTCTTTTAAATAATTAAGCATTACATAAGGGGAAAACAATCTAAACTTCCAAGATTTAAATCCCAGCCCAGACTTCTAGTTTCAGCTCCTTCATATAAAGAGCTTGGAAATTATCACTCATCCTTCCAAAAATAAACCAAAAAACAAACAAACAAACAAAAAACAAAAACAAAAACAACTGATAATTAGTGTCTCTGTTTGGACCTATCAGAGTACTGAGGTTTCAGGGAAAACCTGAAATCCGGAGAGGAGGAGCTGCTGGGAGCCTAGACTACAGACAACTTAAATGGTAATTTTTACAAATTAATGAAGGCTGAACATGGACTAACTTGAATGTGAGAAACTCCTGGGGGCCCACAGTCTTAGAAGGAATCCCACATTTTCACTAGTTTTTATCTCCAAGGACCTCAGAAAGTTCTCACAATAAAGATTTTAAAAATATTTCCTTATGGCTCTTGCAAGGGGAGGGAAAGTGTAATCATTGTGAAATAAGCCCAGAGGTTTCTCCATTACATAGACCTATTCCCCAGAGAAAAAGACTTCACCAGAGCCTTAATCTAACTATAGGAAGGACAGTTCTCTTCCCATACCAGTCTTAACTGACCTTCCTGTTCCATCTAAGTGGAGGGAGAGGGGATCTATACTGCTAGAAACAAAAGTCACAGCCCAGATACACAGATCCACTAAAATGGTAAGATTACGAAACATTTACCTTCCCTATCCTTTACCATAGCCTTACACCCACGGGGTCTGAGTACGGTAAATTATACCTAGAAGAGCTGCAAACCAGAGACTCTCTTTGAAGAGGAGTACTTGGAGAAACCCAAATTCAAAAAAGAAAGCAAAAACAAGGATATTAGAAGCTGACACCTAGTTGCTACAGGAAACATTTTAAAAAACCCAATTCCTTGGATGCCTGGGTGGCTCAGTTGGTTAGGCAGCTGCCTTCGGCTCAGATCATGATCCCAGTGTCCTGGGATCAGGTCCCACATAAGGCTCCTTTCTCAGCGGGGAGCCTGCTTCTCTCTTGGCCTCTGCCTGCCACTCTGCCTGTGTGCTCTCTCTCTCTCTCTCTCTCTCTTTGACAAATAAATAAATAAAATCTTTAAAAAAATAAAATAAAATAAAAAATTTTAAAAACCCAACTCCTAGCCAGATGAACACAAATCTTCACACTAAAGCCCTATTTATCTTAATTCTTATTACACAATACAGTGTTCCTGGTTTCCCACAAAAAAATGTACAAGATATTCAAAAAGATAGGAAAAAAACACAGTGTGAAGAGAAAATGACACAGATGTTGGAATCATCACACAGGGAATTTAAAGTAACTACATTTAATGGGCTAAGGGCTCTCTGAGGGAAAAAATGGACAACATGTAAGAATAAATGAAACATAAGTAGAAAGATGGACATTCTAAGAAACAATCAAAAGGAAATGCTAGAGATCAAAAATACGGTAGCAAAAGTAAAGAATACCTTGATGGGTTCATCAGTAGACTGTATGTGGCTGAGAAAAGAATCAGTGAGCTTGAAGACATATCACTAGAGACCTCTAAAACTGAAATGCAAGGAGAAAAACAAATTAGGACAAAAGAAAATTTAAGAACTGCTATTTTTCAAAATATATTAACATGAGTATAGACTATCAGAAATACAGAGGAAACAAAACAGAATTATTTGAAATAATAATCCTGAAAACTTCCTAAATATAATGATAGACACCACACCACAAATTCAGGAAATGTGAAACACCACAAGAAGGATAAAAACAAAAACAAAAAAAAACAAAACAACAACCAAAAAAAAAACAACAAAAAAGTATACCTAAACATATTAAATTTAAACTTCAGAAAACTCAATCAAAGAAAATCCTGAAAGATGCCAAAAGGGAGGAAAGAATGACTTAGCTCTTTAGGAACAGGGATAAAAATTATAGTGGATTTCTCATTGGAAAACATGCAAGAAAGAAGAAAGTAGAATGAAATATTTAAAATGTTTAAAAACACACACACACAGACAAAACAACCACCAACCTAGAATTCCATATCTGGTATAATTATGCTTAAAAAGGGAAGCAGACATAAAAACTCAGACAAACAAAAACTGAGGGAGGGGTGCCTGGGTGGCTCAGTGGGTCAAAGCCTCCGCCTTCAGCTCAGGTCATGATCCCAGGGTCCTGGGATGGAGCCCTTCATCGGGCTCTCTGCTCAGCAGGGAGCCTGCCTTCCTCCTCTCTCTCTCTCTCTCTGCCTGCCTCTCTGCCTACTTGTGATCTCTGTCTGTCAAATAAATAAATAAAATCTTAAAAAAAAAAAAAACTGAGGGAATTCATTGCCAGCAGAAGTATCCATCGAAAATGTTAAATGGGTTTCTTCGAGGAGAAGGAAAATAATATAGGTCAGAAACTCAGATCTACAGAAAGGAGTTTCAGAAAAGGAATAATAAAATAAAATATTTAATTTTCTTTTTCTTACTTGATCTGAAAGAAGACTTTGTTTAAAAATAGTAATTATAACAAATGAATAAGTAAAATGACTGGCAGTAATGTCATATAGAATGGGAGGGTAATACACTATGATGAGACCTGTATTACACATCAAGTGATGAATTAACACATCTGCTGAAGCTGAAGTGGAGAGTTTCTTTCTATGATTATTTTCTTCATTCCATCCCATTCCTCAAAACATCCATGCATAGCTCCTTTAACACTGAACTTTCTATTTTGGCTTACGGCAGAAAACAAGATTTCAGACTTCAATTATATGAGATGGGTTCTTGAAGGATATACATGTATATGTATATGTATACACATGTGTGTGTGTGACATATGTGTGTGATATATAGATATAGCACATTGGATAGGGGATAGTGCTTAGATTATAATGTTATAATTACCAAGAAACTAAATGAATTTTCTGTTATGGTTGAGTTGTGTTATAGTGTGTGCTCTGATATTTCCCTATTAGCACATTTAACTGGAAAAGTGGAGATGTGAGGTACTTGAGACTAAATTAATGTAACTCTGGGGGTTCTTATGTACCCCTACCTTTCCAAGGGAACTGATTCAGGCTACATTTGTTGGCACCTGTACAGAATTTCTCTGGCTAAGAGTAAGCACAAGAAAACAAGGAAGAAATGACATATGAACTCATTCCTTCCAAGGAGAAGAGATTGTATTTTGGAAGTTAACATGGCTTTGACGGTAAGAGAAGGGAAATTTTATGGTTTGGGTCTTAATTTTCTTTTTAGAAATTCAAAATGAAAAGACGATTTGAGATCTTTCCTTTGTAGCTATACTTTTTAACATAGTACGTCTGTAATGCTCTTTATAAAACCCTCTCTGATGATCTCAGACAACATAACAGGCCATAGTTTGAGATGAGAAATAAAGTAGTGAGTGAATCTTCAACATAACATATGATATGCTTTTCATTAGTATTATTATAAGCTGCTGACTCAAGCTTTTAGGCTATAACATCTGAACTGTTCATTTCTCTAGTGTCACTTAGTGGATTGTGGCTATGACCAGCTAACTTCACTGAAATTTCAAATACACTTAATGGATATTAAGAAGTAAATATGGATAGTGAAATAAATATAGAGAAAGAAAGAAAGAAATATGAATAAATGTAACTGGCACAATGATACATTCTTTCCATGGTGATGAGGTAGAACCTTAAAGATTGGCATATCCTCACCACAACCTAGAATAGTATAAAGGCAATAAATCTACGTGGTTGCATTTTTCTGATCGTACAGTTTCCTCACTTCATTAAGAACTTCTATGAGAATCAAGAAATGAGCTGAGAGGTACATCTTATTACCTGAACATGTATTCCTTGATCTTGTGTTTGGCATAACTCACTAGATCATTTTGGTGGTAAAGATAAAGTAAAAGCAATTTCACCCAGATTTCTAGTATCATATCCTTACCAATTCTCAAATTTGGTCCATCCTTTGGGTGAGTCTAGTTCATAGATACACAAGAAAATATGTAAATATACCAAGTTTCACAAATGCTAGAATAAGACTTACCTGAACCTTGTTAACATCATCTGCCAGCAGAGGCTGCTCATCTTTGGGTTCTCAGAATCTTAGCAATTTGGTCTAGGAAGCCAACAGAAAGCACTGAAAAATAAAGCAATGGAGGGCAAAACAAAAATCTCTCCCATCAGCCTCCCTATGAGGAGAAGATGTCAGGCTGGTTTACTGCCTTTGTTCTTGGTTATAATTCACAGAATTTTAGACCATAACCAATTAAGAAAATAGAAGGAAGTTATGCATGTGCATGAGAAAGAGAGAAAGATATAGATATACTATATAATGTGTGTATACTATATAATCTATGTTTGTGTCTGTGTGTGTGTGTGTGTGTGTGTGTGTGTCCATACAGCTTATAGAACTAGGAAATACAAGGATTGATGAACAAACAGAAAACCCAACAACTTATCCCTATATATGGTACAGAGAGAAAATCAGACCTATCTGGATTTGCAGAATTCCAGTTTAGTTACTCTCATAAGAAAGCTTCTCTCTCCCTGTCCCTCTCTCTCCTTCTTTCTCCTCCTCTTTCTCTTTCTCCCCATATGGTAGTGTGGCAAGGGATAGGTAGTGTGGCCAGGAATTTTCCCTCAGATAAGAACAGATATTTCATTCTCTGTCCTTCTGTCTCCTATCTCCTATCAATAAAGACCCAGGGATGGCATGAAAACTGATTTAACTGTTCCTCCAACCCCACCCCCATCAAATTATGTTCTCTGAACGTTCGGGATTTGGAAGTCACTGGTGATTTGGAGAGCAAAGCATATTTGTACTCTAGTCAAATGTCCCAGTTCAGCTTACCAGAAAACTCTGTATTGAGACACAGACACCTGACTAATAATAAAATGGTACTTTTTTCCCCCCATTTTCCATGGTCCCTTATAGATAGGGTGAACATAGGTCCCAGTTTTCAAAAGGTGGTCCTAGTTTTCCCAGCTCAATTATTAACAGTATTCTTCTCACACACATATATTCTACTTTGGCTGAAGAAAATGTTATGATCAACTTCCCTATCATTGATTCTCTTTTCCTTGGAAACCTCACAAATTGAGTTACTGTATTAAGATGGGAATTGGACTCCACTGGGTATCCCATTGAGCCCTGACCAAATTGAAAATTTGTAAGCAAATACAAAATAGTTGTTTTAGGCCCCACAAATTTGGGGTGGCTTGTCACAAACCAATAACTAACTAAAACATCAAAACCTAAACTACGTTAACATTAGCCAATTCTCTTCCATGATGATTTTGGGAAAGAACTAGCCTTAAGTCTGAAACACTTCCTTATATAGAAACACTTCCTTCCAGATATAGAGTCCTCACAGCTGTGCTGGACTTGTCACGTTGTGTGGGAATATCTTTTTTTGTTTCATACTCAGCACGTGCTTTTTGGTTCTGTTTACAGTATGCACATCATATAACACCTGGCTAACTTCCCTGCTCTATCTGTGCTCTTGGGGTAAGGACAGCGTTCCTTCTACTCTGGCATGAAAATGCTTGTGAGAACACACTGACAGTGGGGCATTGATGTCCACCTCTCCATGCTGATTTTGCTCTATCTCTTCTTACTCAACCAGCCCCTGACTGTGTTGTGTTTTCTTCAGTGATTCAGACACCAAGATGCAATGGTAAGAAGTATTTGGACATCTGTTCTTAGTGGTTGGCAGAGAGATGATCTTTGCTATCCTCTATGACTTTTTTTAAATACCAATCCTTCCCTGGGATTGGTAACCAGTGCATGGTACTCTGTTCAACAATGATAGGTGACATGATACATTTATATCTTCTGAGGTTTCATTTATATCTTCTGAGATTTCTTTTCCCTCAAGTACTTGTAACCTGACGAGTACCCTAAGGCATTAAAATGCTTTCTCCATGAATTTCTAATATCTTCTTTCCCCCAAAGATTAGATAAGAGACTAATGAATTTATAGCTAGCCTTGGGAATAATAAGGCTCTTTTATTTTGTTACGTTTCTATTATGTTTGTTAGTTAATAGCACAGCAAAAATAACCAACACATTTCATGTGTCTTTGACTATCTTAATAAAATGAGAAAAGGTATAAGAATTAACCTATCTCCTGTAACACATTGGCAATACTGAAAATGTGCTCAAAAATTTTTTTTCCAATAACCAGGAATTTTAGCATAAATTATTCAGATAACTTATCAGATAATTCTTAATGAAAATAATTTTTAATCTTATTTGATGTAAATTAGAAAAAACTTAAGTACAAATCAGGTAGAAAGTATTGAATTTAAATAGCAACTGTAATCCCAAAGAATTAAAATGATATGAAAGAAAATTTATGAGAGTAGATTAAAGGAAAAGTATATTTTATCTGGGAAAAGAGGCCATCTTCCAGGTAAATTAATAATAATTATTACACACATGATAGATTATGATATGCAAGATGTTGACCAGCTGTTCCTTATTTCCACTGAGTACTGTCTATGAGGAAATGCATTGTAAAACACAGCAAAATTTTAAAGACAATAGCATCAGAACTGTTATAGAAATCCCTTTTTAATATGTAAAGTGGTTATTAACTTAAAAAATAATAAAATAAAATGTAGAGTGATTATTAACATTTAAAAATTATTATAATTATATTAATTATAAATTATAATATATAATATATTTTTATTTATATTATATCTATATTATATATAATATAGATATAATATAAATAAAAATTATTATAATTATAAGGACTATAAAGCTTCCCTTCTCAAAAGATGTGTTATAAATTCAAACAGAGACTAAGTCTAACATCCTAACACATCAAGGCCAGTAGAGTCCTTAACAAGGAGTGTTAACCTTAACAACGAGTATTATCTCATATTAAAGTTTTGTTTTGTTTTGTTTTGTTTTTCCTGGAAGACTAAACAGTAGTTTACAATGAAAAACAATGTGATTTACTTTAATGTTCAACTCTTTGAGATGTGCTATTCTCCTTGAATGTTCCATTGTTGTTATCACATTGTCACATTTCATTTACTTGTGACCGACCTGCCTTTTTTATAAATAGGCGGTGGGGTGGAATAACTTACAAAGTCACACCGAGCCCTATATTACTTGCCACCTTGCCTGATATACCTTTATTCTCTCTTAGTAGCCCCATTTCCCATCCAGTCCAGTCATATTGGCCTTTGCTATGCTGAGGATATGGCAGCACTGGCTGCTCCTTCTGCCTGAAACTCTCCTTGTACACAGCATGGCTTAGCCCTCTTTCTTTCAGGAGATTGCTAAGTGTTACTTCCTCATGAGGTGTTTCCTGACAACCCTATTTTATTCTGAAGTCAACCTTTTCCATCACAATCCCATGGGCACTCTCTATTCTCCGTTCTCTTTATTTCTTATTATTGTTTTTTTTTTTAAATGTAACATTCATCACCTTCTACCTTATAATGTTTATATTTATAACATTTACTATCTATGGTCCGATTTTTTCCCCCACTAGAATGCAATATAATCTCCACACATTTAGGAAATTTTATCTTTTCTTGTTGTTGTTGAAGCATAGGTATACCAAGTGCCTTAAATGGTGCTTGGTGGGGTGCCTGGGTGGCTCAGTGGGTTAAGCCTCTGCCTTTGGCTCAGGTCATGATCTCAGGTCCTGGGATCGGGCCCCGCATGGGGCCCTCTGCTCAGCGGGGAGCCTGCTTCCCCCTCTCTCTCTGCCTGCCTCTCTGCCTACTTGTGATCTCTCTCTCTCTGTGTCAAATAAATAAATAAAATATTTTTTTAAAATGGTGCTTGGCATTCGTTATACATTAACTGAATGAATGAATAAATAAATGAGTATAAAAGATAGATCCAATTGAGTATTTGCCCAAATCAAGTCATGGAATTCCTGATTATATATAATATATAATTATATATAATTCCTGATTATATGTATAAATGTCTTACCTGTTGTTAAGCCATAGGGATTTTGTGGTTTGAGTACAATGAATTGCAAGCATAAGAAGTAGATGGACATACACACATACCAAAACACAAATAATTAATGCCTTAGGATCAAAAGATAATGGCAGGCCTTGTTGATAGACGTTTTATAGAGACTTTCAACTCCAATTACCTAGAATATTATGTTAGTCTTTATATCTCATGTTACATTTACTAGTTCCTGATATATTAATCTCAACTCAGATATTGAGTGCTAATTGGCAAGTCAAGGAGGGATATCATTTTAAACTTAGAACTATTTATTCAAAGGAAAAAAAAAAAGATTTGTAAGGGTGTCACATAGAAACCATGCGAAATTGGGTTAACCTAGTTAACCACAGCTTGCCCTTTGCATCCACTGTTAAGCTTTGCTATTCTTTAAGCTGCACTATTTACTGAAATTTTCTATAAACCAAGATCTAAACTAAATGCTTTACAGGTATTATCTCTGGTCCTCTAGTAACTATTCTAAAATACATATTGTTAAAAAAAAAAAAAAAAAGATTCAAAGAGGTTAGTTAAATTCTCCAAACTCACACAGCTAAAAAAAAAAAAAAAAAAAAAAAAAACATAAAAAAGCCTGGATTCAAGCCAAGGTATGTGGGTTGTTTAAGACCTATGTTCTTTCTACTACAGCAGGCTGCCTCCCTCACTTTTTGATTGTTTTCACCACTGTCTGAGAGCAGGGACCTTGCTACAGATCATCAATTCAATAGTAATTTGGCTTCCTGGCAGCCACATGAGAGTGAACTCAGGGACATGGGGAAAAAAAATCTGAAAATCCTCAATCTCCTTTGTCCCCATCACATCATGAGTTTTGACGAGAATCCAGATCATCAAATCAGTACCTCCTTGACTCTGTCTCCTCCGCATGTGGACCTTTCAGGCAGATCCGTCAGTACTGCAAGCATAATGATCCATAACCAACCTTGAGGCGTGTTCTAAGGAAGTTTGGTGGATCAAGGCTCTGGGCGACAGCACAGCTCCTGGTTTTTAGCTCTTAGAAAGCATTTTAGCTCTGGAAAGCATTTTAGTTTTTCATTGCTTTATTTTCTTGCAAATTAACAATAAATTCTTATTGGGTACATATGGACAGCTCAAGACCATATAAAAACGGTCAAAATATACACACAAGTATTAATGTGAGCTTTTTGTGCTTTTTCTTTAACTCTCTCATCCTTTTTTCTTCACACACCACTCTTTCCTTACCTGTATCCTGACCCTCACTGATGGAACTCAAGTCCCAGAGAGTGAAGGCCTCCTAAGCATATTTAATTGATCATTCATTTGTGAGCTGCTAATTTCCTATACTGGAATGTCTGAGGCACAATAAAGAATAAAAGCTAATAAACACTTGATCTTTAAGTAAAATCCATCCAAGTAATCAAGTAGAATTTATTAAAAAGCAACCATCAGGGATGCCTGGGTGGCTCAGTTGGTTAAGCGGCTGCCTTCGGCTCAGGTCATGATCCCAGCATCCTGTGATCGAGTCCCACATCGGCTCCTTGCTCGGCAGGGAGCCTGCTTCTCCCTCTGCCCCTGCCTGCCACTCTGTCTGCCTGTGCTCGCTCGCTCTCTCTCCCTCTCTCTCTGACAAATAAATAATTTTTAAAAAAAAATTAAAAAAAAAAAGCAACCATCACACCTACTTATGAAGAGAGTATGTGGTATCTACCTTTAAGGAGTTTATACTCTATGGATTGTGGGTCCAGTTAGGTGATAGTAGAGAAGTTCTTCACCTACCTTCATCTATAAATATACTAATAATAGTAGTAATTTTAAAATAATGAAAATTACAATATACCTCTCAATGTTGTAGAGTTCCAACAAAGGATAGATGAGCTTGCACACTTGGAAAGTTACAACAGAGACATTATGTTCACTCTAAACATCACAATCTCCTTATATTTATTTCCCTGCTCTCTTGCAGCTGGGCAGGGCCACGAGACTCTTTCTTGCCAATGATCTATCAAAAGTACCATGCATCATGTTCAGACCAAATCATTTGAAGTTTGATGGCAGAGGGATGAGATAAGAGCACCTAGCTCACTGAGTCACTGCACAGAAGACCTATAACAAAGTTTTCATGTGTGAGAAACAAACTCTCATTTGTTAAACTACTAAGAATTTTAGTTTGTTTCTCATTAAGATAAGTATAACCTTTCTTAAAGAACAGAAGTGGTCTGATACAGGGAAATATTGTGGACACTTGATCAATCTTTGCCTTAAAAAAAATTCCATGATACTTCATTTTAATAGGCAGTTTGAGATTGGATGCCAGACTGTACAGGAAAATCCCCAGTTGGAAATTTAGCAGAGAAGGATCAGAGGTGTGATTGATGTTGGATGGGATTTCATGAAATAAAATAGACAGGAGACAGCTATTATGCACACAAGGAAAATGGCATGAGTAAGGGCAGGATAGACTGGGATGTGCACAGTAAGTTGGTTGTGAGACCTGTATGTTTGAAACAGACAATGTGGGTTGTAGAATGTTACCAAATCATGAGATAGTAAACATGCTTAAAGACTGGGCAGAATTTAGATTTCATTCAAAAGCCAATGGAAATACCAAAAAAGATTGGGTCAGTGATAAAAGTAATGATTAAGGAAAATGCCTGGCCTTAGCATTTGTAAAATATTACTCAAGACAGTGGTTCTCAACTGTGGCTGCACATTTGAATCCCATGGGAAACCTTGAAATGTAGCTTAGGTCTCTCCCCTAATTCCTGATTTAATTGATGAATCTGGGCATCAGTGGGCTTTCAAAGCTAAGCAGGTGATTCTAATTATTCTAAATTGCAACAATGGTAACTGGAAATCAAGGGGTCTTATCCTCTAGAAGGCCAGTTAGGGAGATAATACAAGACACCCTTTCAGGTGTGATGACACACACAAAAAAAATCTGCTTATTCTACCCAGGAATTGAGGTGGAATTTATAAAGGGGAAGTGGTATTCTGGATCTTGCTCTGCTATTTTTAATTCTTCTCCCAACATTAGAGCAAGAACAAACTACATTGGTGCACTTTCTCTTCTTTTCTCCGTTTTTGTTTTCAAAACACCATACTCTGCAAATATACGGTCTACAGCATAAGGTGTGAAGTAGGACCATACAAATTTCTCTCTGTATTCCGTCTCATTTACCAAGCCCACACGTTAAGCCCTGGATTTAATCTTCATGTTAAAGAGTGAAAGGTTAAGTAATTTGTTTCAGTTATTTGTCCCAGTGCTTTGACCAGGCTTCCTGCCTCCTACACTTTAATTCATTTTCCAACTCTGTAACATCTTAAAATTACCCAAATGGGTCCAATCACAAATCATATATACAAATTATAATGTACCAATAAAGTAGTGTTCTCAACCATTTATTACATACCTTCTTATTTCCGACTCCCTTTCTCAGACTCGCAGCAGGCATCCAAATACATAGAATATCCCAAATATGCACACAATATTTGAGGTTGAGTGAGTTAAAAAAAAAAAAAAAAAGTCAGCTTTTCCAAAACATTCAGACTTCAGTGCAATGAAATATTTCCTCACCAGAGACTTTCATGATGGTGGTGATCAATTTTTTAAAAGGTTAACAAAACTCCCTTTAGCTTTTTAACAAAATTATCCCAGTCATCAAAGTTGTGCAGGCCAGAGACTCCAGTGTATTCAGCTTCAAGATTTTGTAGAAAATCCCTAGTTTTTAAAAAGAACTGAGCGTCTTTTACATGATCACACTTATTTATTTGGCCCACGCACTAAGGTGTTTGTGTGTTTATTGAGGAGAGCTTTTTGTTTTATTCTTTCTGGTTTGTTGGCTTCAAAACACTGTCTGGCCCCATAGGAAGCCATTTCGATCTAAAGAACCACTCTCCAAAGAGCAAGGAGCTGCTGCAATATTTATGAAATCTAAAACCTCTCTTCTTGATCTTTTTAATAAAGATCCTAGAGGAAGGTGTTGAGGGTAATAAAGAGAGAAGGGAGACAAAAAAGCAGCTTGTAAGGGAGTCTAAGTGCACTCTCAGCAGACTGCTAAAATGTAAACAGAGAGGTGATCAATGACAGACTCTGTTTCTAAATTAAGCCTTAAAATGCATATTAATGAATGCTTTTTGGAAAAGTATATCACATTGAGAATGACACTTAGGCAAATGGCAGCTACTTTAATTTTGAATTCAGCCTCCCACCCAGCTCAGTTAGGAAACTAAGAAACACTTGCCTAGTTAGTGGTATGGTTCATTTTAAAAGTAATCTGGAAAGAGGATTTGGGGGAGGGGGGGACCTTCCCAAACATAAACAGGTCAAATGTGGCTCTCAACTCATCCCCGAAGGGTCTCTTAGAAAGATTCACAGCTGTTCAGTTTTATAGGGCCACCTGCCATACTGATGAAAGGGATGGGATCACTTTGAATAGCAAGGGAAAAAAGCCAACCTCCTGGAAATGAGCATGAAAAACTGAAAAGATTAGGATTCAGTATCTCGATTCTATGAAACAACTGTGCAATGTAAAGCATATTCACTAGTCCAAGAAGAAACAAAATTAGAACTGGTCTAATTCAAATTGAATATTCTTCTGAGGGAAGTGGCACAGTGAAACCCCATCTTTCTTTTATTAAGTAAGTGGCTAGATGAATGTGATGGAGCATAAATTAAAAAGCAGGAGAATTTTAAGGGATGAGGCTGGTGAGCTGGTCAGAGGCTAGGTCATGTGGAGCGTTGCCAATCTTGGATATTAGGTAGGCTGATGGCTTTCAGACTTTGTAAAAACAGTCAATTTCTTTCCTTCTTCAATATCCTCAATCCTTTTACCCCTCCCCAAGTGTCATATGGCACTATAATATATAAAAAATATAAAAATGGACCTACTCTTAAGACTGGAAGAATTAGAACATAGAACATAGATATGGTGAGAAACCAGGAATTGGACTGTCTCTCTCTGTATAAACTCACCCAACCAATCCCTGCCATCACTACATGGACCCACAGACATTTCCAGTGAACCTTAAGGCTTTCAGAGAACCATTTTGAAAACTGCTCATGTCAACAATTTAGGATACTCGATAGTTTTAAGCAAAAGATGAGCATGTCCCAATCATGACTTAGATGCTGAACATCATTCTGAGACGGGTAAAGAAGACGGATTTGAGCCTGTGAGCTGGGAGGCAGGGCAAGAGTTGGGAGACTACCGCAGTTGTCTAGATAAAGAAGGCGAATGGCCCAAACTAGGACAAAGGTCTTGAGAATGATATGTGGAGGTGACATGAGAAGACTTGGTGATTAATTGGATGTGGGAAATTCAGGGGTAAGGAGGATTCAAGAATATATGTTAGATTGGTTCCAAGCACCATAACTGGCTAGAGGTATGGAGAATGCTAGGGGAACAAATATTTATTTGGAGGGTAGAGATAAATTCAGTTTTAGTTTCAGGTTGGTGTACTTGAGAAGTTAAGTCAGAAATAATATATATATTATATATAATATAATAATATATGAATCTGAGTCTTGAAAGACAATTCTAGTTTGGATATTTATATTTAGTGTCATCAACATATAAATAGAATTAAAATTATAGCAAAGCAGTAGACAAGAAAGAAGAATCTATTTTTTCTTAATATTTTATTTATTTATTTGAGAGAGACAAAGATAGAGAGAGCACAAGCAGGAAGGGGAGGGAGAAGCAGATTCCCCATGGAGCAGGGCACCCAATGCAGGGTTCCATACCAGGACCCTGGGATCATGACTAGAGCCAAAGGCAGACCCTTAATAGACTGAGCCACATAGGCGCCCCACACCCCAGAAGAATCTATTTAAACTCTATGGGCCAACATTTAAGGGATGGATAATGCAAAAAAAGGTATATAATAGAGTCAGAAAAGTTACAGTTTGAGAAATCAGAACAAGGAAATATCAAGAAAACCACCAAAAGGTTTTAAGAAGAAAGAGATTAGCATTATTAAATGTAACAAAGAGGTCCACAAAAACAAAAAAGAAAATACATCTTTTGGGTTTAGCATTTAAGAAGTCATTTGAGCCTGAATGGCTCAGTCAGTGAAGCCTCTGACTCTTGATTTTGGCTCAGGCCAGGATCACAGGGTTGTGAAATCAAGCCCCACCCTACCCCCAAGCTCCACACTCAGTGGGAAGTCTGCTTGAGCTTCTCTCTCTCTATCTCCCTCAGCCCCTCCCTTGCACATGCTCTCTCTTGCTCTCTCTCAAAAATAAATAAATAAACATTCAAAATATAAAAAGGAAGTTGTTTGGGATAAAAAATAAAATGTTGGGGCGCCTGGGTGGCTCAGTGGTTTAAAGCCTTTGCCTTCAGCTCAGGTCATGATCCCAGGGTCCTGGGATCAAGCCCTGGGCTCTCTGCTCAGCGGGGAGCCTGCTTTCTCTTCTCTCTCTGCCTGCCTCTCTGCCTACTTGTGATCTCTATCTGTCAAATAAATAAATAAAATCTTAAAAAAAAAAAAAAGGAGAAGAAGAAGAAGTTGTTTGGGACCATAACAGAATAACAGAACATCAGAAATTGGGTTAAGAGGGGAGGTGGGTAGGGGGTTGGGTGAGCCTGGTGGATATTAAGGAGGGCACATATTGCATGGAGTACTGAGTGTGGTGCATAAACAATGAATTCTGGAACACTGAAAAGAAGTTTAAAAAAATAAAGAAATTGGGTTACAGTAGTCGACAAGTGAATGAAAGGTTAAAAGGAACCAGGGACTACTATAGACAGGGAGAAAGGAAAAAACAAACAAACAAACAACAACAACAACAAAACAATTGGACAATAGAAGAGGATTTGGGTAGTGGAGCATGCAAAACTATGTCTGGCAAACAACAGGTATGCAATCAATACTGAAGAAATAAATGAGTGAATGAGCACCAGAACAAAGGAATGAAATAAATGGGGAGAATAGTTAACAGGATAAAATTAAGGAAACATAACGTGTTTATAATGATTATATTTCTTTTACATTCCTCAAGCTGCTTCAAATCCTTTGGGTAATTGAATGAGAAATTAGTGATTGAATCAATCAGGAATCCTGATAGTATTCAAATGTGCCATGAGTCTTGCCATGTTTCCTTATCCTTGAACGTATAAGGAAAGGGAAGAGAAAGGAAGGGAATTGAGCTAACATTTATTCATGGAGAGTACTTCACTTACATTATTGCATTTGATCTTTGAACAATCCTATGAGGCAAGTATTATTATTTCATCATCTTACAAATGAGGAAACTGAAGTTCAGAGGGGTTAAGTGGTTTGCCTGAGGTCTTACATCACTATTTATATGGTACTATTCTCAGCTATCAAAATCAGCTACTATAAATACTGTATAAAAGAAGAAAATGGGTCTCTGAGTGCAATTTAAAAACCATTCTGACTGGAGAAATTGAGTGGCAATAGAATGTGTTTAGAAAAACAGCATGGGAAGCAGGAAATACTTCAAACACTGAACGTAGAGGATGAGAATGTAGGTTTTGGAATCAGATTGTCTATGGTCTGTGATGTTGGGTAAGTTATTTATCCTTTTCATGCTCTGATGTCCTCATCTGATGAATGGGATTAAAATCTTTCCTCCCTAATGCATGACGTAATTTATGCAAAACACTTGGCACAGTGCTTGCAACATGGTAAACACTTAATTCATGAAAGTTATTTTTCATCCTTGATATCATTGCCTTTTATTAGAGTGACCTAAAAGAGGAAAATCATAACTGTAACATTCCCTTTTAAAAGCATTCAGAGATATAGTATGTTTAAAAAGTACAAAAGCTAATGCTAGAAAACTTTGTCTTAGAGTACATTCCATTTGGAACGACTCCAGCAGTCTCATGGGTGAAAGATATATGTGGGCTGCCAAAGACTATGAGAGTCAGACCAGATTTTTCTAAGATCTATGCCTGAAATTAATTAAAAAGCAAAAAATAATTTCCCTATTTACATTAAAGAGATTGCAGAAGAAAACATGAGCTCTGTAGCTGAGTGATAAAGTTACTTGATTTGGAATCGTGGATGCTCATAAACCATGACATGCGGCATGCCCACAGGACAATGCTGCTTCTGACAGTTATTCTGCTGAGGAAGGATCAGCCCTCTCATCTTAGAAAACTCTCCCCTTCTGACCTGAAAACTCTAAGAAAGAGAAGGAAATTCTATTTCTCTGGATGTTCTAGAGGACAACTATCCTTGAAAAAGTGACATTGACACACCACCACTCTAAAGTTAACCACCGAATCATCTATTCTGACCATGATGTGCAGCAGCCTTGAGGCAGCTGCCCACCCGTCTTTGGAGGAATCCAGTCCCAGGAGGGGGGTTTCAACCATGACAATGATAATTCCTCCTCTTAACATTAATGGTGCTGGCTAAGTAAATTGAAGGGAGGAGATATATATATACTAAAATCAAATCCACATGAAAACAAAAGGGAGATTCTGGAGAAAATCAGGTTGACAAAGTAAAGTTATTTATCGAGCATGGAAGCTTGACCTTTGAGTGGCAAAGTCTGCAGAGACCATGTCCTGTAATGGAAAAAAATTCCTTAAAGGTTGCCTATGGGAGACCAATAGCACATAAAAGTAAAATATAGCTGAGGGCTAGAAATGATGAAAAGATGACCTGTGGTCCCTGAGCATAGCTTCAGTCTAAGGAAACATTTTATTAGATTGGGATAAAAAGAACAGCAAACGATTTTCTCTCCCTCACTTCCGTTCTCACTACCTCTGAGTGTAAATATCACTTATGGACAATGAACACAAATACTACAGAGAAGCATAACTGATTAGAAGAGTGTGAAGGGGGGCGCCTGGGTGGCTCAGCGGGTTAAGGCCTCCGCCTTCGGCTCGGGTCGTGGTCCCAAGGGTCCTGGGATCGAGCCCCACATCGGGCTCTCTGCTCGGCGGGGAGCCTGCTTCCTCCTCTCTCTCTGCCTGCCTCTCTGCCTGCTTGTGATCTCTGTCTGTCAAATAAATAAATAAAATCTTTAAAAAAAAAAAAAAAGAGTGTGAAGGAATTTAGTGGAAAAAACAAAATAAAGAGAGATATAAATGCAGTTTATCCCTAGACACAACTATGAGAGGAAATATATTATTGTGTGTAAGAGCCTGGACACTATCATCAAACCTTCTGGGACTGAATGCTGACAGGTATTAGCAGTGTGGTCTTGGCAGGTTTCCTCAGCCTCAGTTTTTTAATCTGTAAAATGAGGATTACATTGGTACCTATGTCATCGTATGATGAAAAGTGCTTTTCTTCTTCCTTAACTGTAAGTTCTTCAAAAGCTCAGAATATGTTTCATGAAATCAGCTTCTATATCCAAGTCTTAATACGGTGTCTTCTACTTTTCATAGTAGAAAATAAAGTATTTGTTGGGTAAAATATGAGATAAATTATTCCTTTAATGCAACCACTGAATTACCTAAGCATGTTTTTATGATAACACCCAAATTCATGTTTTACTTAATGTCAAATGGAATCAAGGATAGTTTACATGGTCCTAAGCTTGCATTTCTGAAAGATTATTTAATAAAAGGCATAAACACTATAATCAAATTTTGGTGAATCCTAAAAGATGGGGATCGAAAAGAACTATTTATTAAAAATAGTTTAACATGAAAAAGTCTAATGGACATTCTAAAATCACATGGCTCCTGAGTGTTATTAGCTGTATAAATTAGGCTGTCAAATGCTGCTTTATGAGTAGTCAGTAAGGAAGAAAAAGAAATCACAAGGGACAAATCACTGTCATTCACAGAAGACTACCTGGCAGTCTAAGAATTAAGTTCACTCTTCAGGGCATGCTATCCTCAGCTGTTATAAATATGCCAGAAGGCCTCTGTCAGCAGGCTTAATAAAGAGGCTGCCTCCACCAATATGGTGCTTGTAAGGTGCAGTCTGTTGCTCAGAGGGAAAGGGAACAAAGACATTTTGTTTCCAATTATTGTCACTTTGCCTTTTAGCTCAACTGAGCAATTTCATGACCAGTAAGACAGACAGGATTCTCAACAGTAGAGGAACTAAACAAAATCTCTCTAATTAAATGACACTTGGCAAGGGCAGAGGACACCCAGAGTTTAGTTTAGAGCAAGTTGTCTCTACATGAAGTCAGTAGCTTAGCATTTCGGAAATGACTTTTACATTTGCAGGCGATTCCACTGCCTCATTCTGAACTACTTTGAGGCCTTAGTTGGCATGAATTTTCTCAGATGCTCACTGGTTTATTAATCCTTACAATATGCCATGAAATAAATAGAAGTCTTTGATTCAACCATCGTCTTTTACAAGTGGTGTACAAGTACAGTTTCCTTATCTCTTTTTCTGCCTGGTCTCCTAACAAAATACTTTATTAACCTACATCCCTGGCATCATTTGATATTCTCAAGTTTATATACTTAGACTACAAGTTTCAGGAGGTCAGAAAGTGGTTTATAGAGTATATTTAGGAAAAAATCCCAAAATCTTCTTTAAGTCATGGCAATGGCAGGCCTGTGTGATTGTAGTAGAGCCCATCTGTAGCTATCCTTTAAAGTCCTAGTTCTCAAATCACAGAAAGTTCTGGAACTCTGAGATCTAAGGAGCTCCAGGGGCCAGAGCAGGAAATGAATGGCAATACATGGCCAAGTCGTCTCCATGGACCACTGAACAAAAGAAGAGAACATAGATGTACAAATCAGAAGACAAAATATCAATGGTTATATTCCTACAGTCATTTGTAGAATATATATGCCTGCTATTCTAGAATCTTCCAGTGGGAATCATAGAACTATTTCCTACTCTAGGAGTCATAAATCCCTGGGGGAATCTGTGGAGTAATTAGGGGTCTTCAAATCCAAAAGCAAAGACAACATTGTTAGTAGAATGAATAAAACATCGTTTGTACCTAAATGTACTTTCAAAATGTATACTGACACTAATAAATACACAAATGTATTTAAAATATTTCCAGAAAGCATAGTATCTACTGATTGTTACATTTTTTATTATTAACTGATTCTAAAAGTCAAACTGACAGCAAGGTTGTGAAGAAGTGTAAAAAAAAAATGCTGATAATCAAGTGACTTCCTTTCATTCCAAAGAGTTTAGAAGCATTTCCAAAGAGAAAACAATAAACTTGATATGCATGAAAATCAGAAAAAAAGTTAAAGTGTTTCAGCTACCAAATTTCAATCCAAAAAGAGATTTAGAATTACTGAAACTTACTCCAAGTGCACTAAAACCTGTCTACCTCCATACAGTACCAGCATCTGCTGTAAGACACATATTAATGTGACTTTCTGATTAGCACTTTGATAATTTTCACCTTATTCTTCCTTTATGTGACAGCGAGATCTAAACACTAAATTTGCTGATCTTCTATGGCAGCATAAGTTTTATGGGACTTTCAGTATGCCATTACTCTTGCTTATTCATTCTTTTCCTCTCTCACCTTCTATCTGTAGAGTTCTTAGTCATAGATGGGTGGCTTACGCTGACATGCTGAGATTTCTTTTTAACATTTATCTTATGATAGGTGAAATGGTCTACACATTTTAAAATCTGAATATATCCTCCATGTCTAATTCAATTCCCCAGGCAGTATAGAAGGTGCAATCTAAACATTTCAGGTAAAAGTGAGTAATTTACATAGAGAAATAGTTCTTGCTAACAGCATCTAAAATGATTTATATTTTACTCATTGAGACATGAGATAGAAATCTTTCTCTATGAATGACCTTCACATTATGACATGGATCATATGGAATTTAAAAATGTAATTATGAACTATAAATCCTCTAAGAACAAAAAAGTTAGCCTTTTTTTTTCATATTATGTTGTTTCATTACCATCCAATACAATAACTGGTATATTGTAGATATGTGTTGGGTTTTGAATGAAATAAATGAATGAGTAAATCAGTGAATTTTATTAGCTATTTAATAACTTAACAAACTCACTTTGGCCTAAAATAATTAATCAGTGGTAGAAATAAGGGGAAGCTTGGGATAAGGGAGAGGGGGCTTTAGAATCCATACCTGCATCACCTCTTCCCCAAAGTCATTTCAAACAAACATGAAAACTATATTGAAACAATTTGCTATCTTTCTATGCATAGTTCAGTTCAAGATTTGTCAACTGCCACATTCTTCCAAGAAGACCACCCCCATCCAAGTTTGTTTTACAATGAAATTCTAGAATTGGATTGAATCAACAACCAGCAGAATCCATAAATTGTTCTTTATTTTTCTCCCAAATATTTTGTTAAAATTTCCAAAATTCTGTATAAGTCTGCCATAGCATTGCCTTTCTCAACTACTCTGAATCACTAGAATATAAACTACACAAGGATAGTCTCTTAGCTCAGTTTGTTTAATAATGCCTTCCAAGCACCCAAACAATGTTGGGTATATACTTGACACCAAGTATACATTTGTTGAATTTTTTAATGTTTCATCTAACTCAGTTGAACATACCAAACCACTGATACTTCATGCCACTGAGTGATTCTATGCCTACATTTATTCCATTATTGGACTTGACACCTTATTGTCCAAACTATATTCTCCTCACTCAAAACCCATTTACAAAAAAAAGCAACAACAGCAGCAAAAAACCCCACTATAATCAATATAGTGGAGACATTTAGTTATTAATCAGACTTCTACTTAGACATTGTTTCCTTGGGCGCCCAACAGTGAAACACTGTAAAATTACCATTGAGTGGCAGAACACGAAGGTGCCAAAGCAAGAAGGTAAAATGGTCATCCCTACCCACATCAGCAGTTACACTTTAGAAATCACTTCTCCATCTACCACCTTATTTAATAATCTTCATAATCTTTTTTGTAGAGTCAGAAAGATTCCTCAATATTGAGGAAAAGAAACTGAGGCTCAGAGAGGCTGATTTGCCTGGGGTACACATAGCTAATAAAAAATTGACCAAGTCCTTACTCATTCCCTTGGAATTTGCTTTCTATCCAGAACTTGAGGTCCACATGCATTCCAGAGTTATTATATACTTAGGAAATGGAGAACAAACCAACAAATACTAAATAGAGGCAAGGATATGTCTCACATTTGCCACACTGGATTGCTGTGTAATAGCTGTAATAATGAAATTGATGAGTAAAATAAAAGACTAAAAGAACAAGCCTTAATCTCATAGAAACAAGCCCTCCAGTGGAAAAAGTCTGTGTGCAGTAAAAGTTGAAAAACTGTGCAGAAGACAGAGAAGTCTGTAAAGGCACAGGTGGACAACCTTTCAAAGTGAAAGAGATAATTGTAATTCTGCGGGGACACACACCCTCCAGACCATGTGGCTGCTGCTTTCCAGACCTCTGTCACACTCTGCTCTGCATGCCCCTGAAGTCAGTGGGGGAAAGAGGGCTTCTTTCCTTTCTCACTAATCATCCTTGACATCCAGTTGGCACACCCATCAGAAACAGTCTATTTGTGGCTTGCTAGGTCAGCATGGCACTGTGCGAGGAGAGTGTCAGTATTTATAGGTAGCCTAAGGTTGTAATTAGAGTTACTTTGCATTGTTTGGGGAGCTCTGGGATACCTGTGCCTTCCCTGGGATTCCATTTGCAGTCCTTTGAGGGAGGCAGATTCAATCCAAACTTAAAGATGCTTATCCTGTAGGACCCCTCACTTGCATGGGCCCCTTCCAAGACCCTGGGAAAAGGGGAAAGTTCCTAGTAATATCTGTACATGCTCATATACTTTGTAAATTTTATAAAAGTTGCTAAATATTTCTATTCTATCTCTTCCTCTACTGCATTTCCCCTTACGTCTGGTGGCATTAGAGTAGCTACTGGTACTGGCATTGGTACTGGTATTTTGGAACTGGCTAAAGGTGGATTAAATTGGAGATACATTAAATTGGGCTTATAAAATATATTTGTGTAGTTTACAGTCTCATTCCTGTACAGTTAAGTTACTAGTAACAGGGTTGTTCAACTCATGAGGGTAAGGGATGGAACTTAAACTGACCTTTGTCTGACTCCAATTCTAATGAAATTAACACTACAGGAAAAGGCTCTTCATATGCATAATGATCCATCATAAGCCTTTGGTTCCTTACCCTAAAGGCAGGAGTAGAGAGCTTTCAGCTACTTGCCAATAACTGACATCAGGACTAGCCAATATCTGACATCATCTACCCTAATGGCAAACCATTGTAGGATGTTTCAGTTGCATGAGGAGCAGAGGGGTAGGGATTCTCTTCACAGCACCCCAGCTTTCTTCATGAGAAGGTCCGAGGTACACTGGTTTGTATTATTGCGACATCCATTAGGTGATCGAAGTTGCTTTTCCTTCAGCAAGGGCTTTGTCAGAAGGGCATTATGCTTGACCTCCAAATTTGGCTGACAATTTACTGATGAGATTCATAACCTTTGGGTTGCTCTGATATTTTGACATATTTGCTGGGTTCTGGGCCATATCCTGGAAGGCCATCATAACTTCTGGATCCTGCATGGCTGCAAGAACTTCCGGATCACTAAGAATTTGTGACCCTGACCCTGACACACATGTCTAGCCTTATCCCGGGTTGCTCCCTTGCCGTATACACCATAAGTATACCACAATTCCCTATATTGTATTCATGCAGGTCTTCTTGCACACGTTCTTTCCTTGGCCTGAAATAGTCAGACCCAATAATATTTCTATGGATTCTTATTAAGTTCTGATTGACTTAACCCAAAGTGCTGATGTTGGCAAATATAAAAATCATCATATGCCACTATTATGAGGACACCAATGGCAATTGCTTCCTGAGAATTATCAAATTAAACAATACTGAAGAATACTCCTGGCACATAGAAACTTGTAACGTTCTGATATCTTACAATTCAAGTAAGAAAATTTTCCTAAATCTAATAATTCTAAAAATTTACATGACAAAACCGAAGTGTTAAAAAAGATTAAAAAGGACTTTGCCTTGTTGTCAAAATTAAATATAATCTTTTTATGAATGATGGTAAAGAAAATAGTCATATCTCTCTTTTCTCTGTAGAAACTGGCACTGCAAAATTGTTGTCAAAGATTATACAGCCAAAATGCAGACCAAAAGGTATTACAAAGGTGTATCGAGCATTTAATTAACAAAAAATAAAGCTGTTTTTCTGGATTTGGTGCTTCTTGTAACATTTCTTCCTTTTTCAGAATTTATACTTTGTTGTGATTTCTTTTTTTTTCATTCTACATAAAACATTTATTTTGTTTAAGTAATTTCCTATTCTTTTTTCTTAAAGAAGAACTCCAAATTGTATAAGCTTCAGGCTCCACAAAACCTGAGTTTGGTTTTGTTGGAGGAGGGCTTTAAAAGAAATCACAGATTAACGATGTGTCTAAAGGTCTGAATTTAGATGCCCTCGGGACAACACAAGGGGTCTCCCTGGCAGCCTAGAGAGAAGAAACTCACTTGGAGCTAAAGAAACATAAAGGAAGCCCTGGGGAGTCAGGAATGTGACACTCTGATGTATGAATTTGTTTCCTTAGGCAATCACAAACAATACAGAGAGAATTCTTAGCAAAGTTTCTCTCAACAGATTTGCATTTCAGTGGTGCTGATGCCAGATAGCTCACTGGTGAGATGGTTCTATTCCTTCTCTGGAAAAACTGGGGGAAGTGTCCAGAGGATGGCTTCAGGGAGTTACCAAGAAAGTCTGCTGAAAGCAGGATTGCCTGAAGCCCACACTGGCAGGTCAGTAGTGACAAAGGGGTCAAGAAGTACTCTACTGAAGAAGCTATTGATCCATAGAATGCTAAGCACAGGATGAGGAGACCTAATGCACAGAGCAGTAATTCTCGGTGGGAACCACGCCACACACAGGGGGTGTTTCGGAAATGTGTAGAGATGTTTTTGGTTGTTGCAATGATTGCAGAGCACTGATGGTTTACAAGTCAGGGATCCTAGACGGTCTTCAATCTGCAACACTGTCAAGCCTAAAAAAAAGACTTCTGTATTTTACACTTTCTACTAGTTTCAAATGTGCTTCTGGATATTGATGCCAAGTGAGTGATAATCCTATTTGTAAGTATTTGAGTCTTTTTATATAAATGCAATGTACTTTTATATGGTTCTAATCTAAACTGGATTTTATACCATATGAATAATGGGAATTTGTTTATAACTTCCTCACAGTTTGTTCATCTCTTTCAAATATGGCCATCTTGGCAAAGAAGCATGTGTCACTTCCATTACCAATATATCATGCCTAACTCATTTGTATTTGCAGTTGTTGTATTTATGGAATTATACCCATATACAGAAATATATTTCACTGACTTCAAATTGTCAAATGTAAAACAAAGTTTCTTATAAGTCTTGAAAACCTATTCACTATAAATATGTCCACATTCTTATTTCTTCCTTTATTCTATTGTGGTGGTTCCTGAAGATGTTCATAGTGTCAAAGAATAATTCAGAGTTGTTTACATAGTTATTTTGCTTGTTAAAAATTAGTCTCTCAAATATGAGAGTAAGCTTGTAGGTTGAATAAAATAATAAAAGCAAAAAAAAAAAAGATTTATAAGAAGAGGGAAGCTCTAGCCTAGCAACAGTGAATCTTGTGAGTACAAATTGTTGGTTAAGGCTGTTGGCTGGAAACTAATGTGGAAGCATTTGGACTTTGAAGAGGACAATGAGGTTATGAGAGAAGACAATTTTAGTGATTATGGATTCCCTAGAAAGCCTTGAGAGTTTTAGGGGTAAGCATTCACGTCAGGTTGTCTGTGTTAAGTCTCTTGGCTTAGGTCTGCCCCATACCCTTCACTAGAGTTTTTAAATATTGACATACACAATATTTTATTTTAAATTACTTTTATATTGCTTTATGGATATTATTAAGTTCTTAAGAGTTGGGTAAATAGATGGGTTGCATTAGCTATGACTTTTATATCAGGAGAAGACAGGGTTGTTCCAAAGCATTCACTATGAAAAAGCATGGAGCAAAACAGCAGGACAAGCTCATGTTTAGAAACCTTTGTCTTGGACTCTCTCCTTGTCCACAGGTCTCCCACAAGTGGAAAGGGGTCTCTAGCAGAGGATCTCCCATGTGATAGACATTCAACTCATGTTTAACATATAGATGGATGAACTTAAAAAAAAATTAGGTTTTATAACCTTCACATGCCTCTGGAAGGAAAGTAGAGTCTTTCATTTTGTTGGTTTCTTTAAGTAAATGATCCACTGAATAGAAAGGTGATTTGGGAACTTTGCTGTTTCAGAGAAATTATAAGTAAAGAATCAAGTGAAAGGAACTCAGGATTCCCTTCAGAAACCCTGTAGATTTGGCCTGAGGAAATCAGTAATTTTACAATTTATTAGGAATAAAAACGGAAGTAGATTCATAAGCCATGAATTCCCTCCAGCTTCTAATAACCAAAAACAGTTAGGTCATGTTGGATATGCTTGCTGTCAAAAAAATGTTTGGCTTTATAGAATAAATGGCTAAATCAACATGGGTATTATATTATTTCAGAGAAGGTGTTTCACATATTGGAAGGCAGACATACCAGCAATTCAGCTTATTACCAATAGTAGTTATTTTTCTCAAAATGATGATGACTGCCATGCTCTCTCTCTACAGTCACCAATTCGAGTGGCAATTCCTAAAGGAGTTTTTATTTCCCAAATCCCTTGTCCATACCAACACCTACCCATACCTTCTCTTAATAATATGGTCATCTTAAACTTTCTACCAGCACTATAAACAAACGTATATCCCAGATAATATCTCATCTTAGTTTTCTCCTATATCTAAGTTGTGCCCCTATTGAAATAAGCCTCAACACCAATTTCTCTCCCAGACTTAGCCTCTCTTGCCAGCTCTTGGCTTCCTTCCTACTGGTGCTCTGCCTCCTTCTACAATTCACTAGCAGTTCTGATGGTAGGTACAGGTGGATGGAAAAGACTTAGCAAAAGTCATTCTATCTCTAGAGGTCTCATAAGTTTCCCAGAATTATCATATTCAGAGATATCATAGGATGGTGTCTTAATGACTTCATTCATTCATTCACTTGTCTGAGTATTTGCCCTGTGCTTTAGGTGTTGAAGGTGGTTTAAAGTCCAGCACCCTATCACAGGGTCTCAGAATGAACATGGTCCCATGGTGGGGACAGCTATTTTCTGTCACTTAGCCTGCTGCCAAGGTGGCAAACCCCACAGAATAATGAACTCCCATGAAAATCATCAATAATTAAGAGCTGCTTAAAAACTCTCCTCAGCCTTTTGAAAGCTAAGGAAAACAGGGGCAATTTAAAAACTGAGGAATGTTTAAAAATCTTTCTGTCTCATCATTAAGATTTTGTTAAACAAAATTTATCACTGAAAATCCTAAGCCCCCTTTCCAGAATACAGACTGCAGTGCTAAGGACTTAGAACTACAACCACATGAGAAAACATGTTGGGCACTAATGTGTATGCAAGCAGAGTGTCGATGAAATACTCAGCATCATAAAAAGCAGTACGTAATTCCTCCGCTGCTTTTCATTCATATGTTTGCAGGACTTTTCCTTTAGCCTAAACATGGTAACACTGCTTAACGATAACCACGCAGGATGTTACTTACTACTTACAACAGAATTAAAATAAAATAAATGCACTGAATTGGATTATTTGACTTCAGAGTGCTTTTACCACCAATCTTGCCTTTCTGGCAGCAGTTGGAGAAAGGCAGGGACAACACCATGCTTCAGTTCAGCTTTACTTTACAGCCTGAGTGACTCCAGATGCCAGGATGACTCTGGAAATGTAATTAGTTTCAATTAACTAACATCTGGCCAAATATAAACATATTTGGGATTCAGGTAAAGAAAAGCACATTCCTACAGAGCAAGCTCGTTTACTAAACAATCTGAAAAGAAGGTGAAGAAATGTTATTTAGGTTCATCAAAAAAGAACTATTTCATGACAAGTGGCTCTTAAAACATTTTTTTGTGATATTCTCCATCTTGAGGTTTCTGGGTTAACCTCCAATATAATTACAAGAGCCAATATCGGTTTGTGGCATACCAGGTCAAATTCTAACCCATCTGAAATCTCTGCATCAACCTCTGCCAGGAGTTCATCTGTTTCAAGGAAAATTTTGAATCTATTTTCAACATGACAAAAGAACCATCTCCTTGGAATTGGCTGTTATAGGATTTGAGTTGCACTTCCATGAGATGTTATGTATGAGGGAAGAATTTGGCTTCATGATAGCTGTAAATAATTCTTTACATGGGAGCTGTACATAACGATATTGATGATAAATCTCTAATTTGATGTGCAGCATGTAGAGATCCAACCAAACACTGCCAAGCTTAGTGGGAATAAAAGTCATGTTTCATTAGAGAAATTTTTCTGCACATGTGCTTATGAGGCCATAAGCACTACACACTTCTATTCAAATTTGAGACTTTAGAAAATGTGGACTTGCCAATGGCTTGAATATTGTCAACATAAACAGAAGACTTCAATCTGTAGCTATAAAATATTATATAACTCATGTCCTGGAAGACCTGAATGGGAAAACATTTGGTTTCTTGCTCATTTCCATGTTTGTAATATTCCGATAAAATTCCCTTTAATCATCACCTGTAATAAAGAATCAAATCAAAAAGCATGTCCAACCATAGGAGGCTGGAAATTTGATGATAATGTAGCCTCAAGCTCTCTACTAAATAAATGTTTTTAAAGCACTTTGGCATTCTACCCTTCTGTATCAGAAAGAGTTAGACTAACTGTAGGTATCACATTTTACTTCCTAAAAGTAGCTTTTTCACTTGAACTATTCCATGTATAAAGAAAATTGTCATCAGTAACAAACTTCAGTCAATCCATATTTCAATCCAGTCAATCAATTAGCATCATTCCCCTATTCCTTGCAGCCTGGTTCAGTTAACGCAGATAGTATACATAGAATAAACCACACAAGCGATAGTGACAAGATATGATTTTAAGTTACTAAAAAAAACTTCAAATTTACTTACTATGCATTTCCTTAGCATTATTTACCTAATTCATAGCCAGAATTCGATTTACATTGACTTTCTCCATTTTCTCATCACTCCCTCATTCTCAAATCATGCTCTATTCTCAAGACTTCACTGAAAAACAAGTATTTCTCAATGCTTTTCTTAACATTATCTCTGTGACAAGTTGAACACAATGAGTTTTCCCGCCATATGGAAATATTCTGCCACCTTGGCTTTCAACCTACTCTACTCTTGCTTCTATTCCCATGTCCCCACCTATTCCTTTCCTGTTTGCTGGCCCTCCTTCCTCTGTGTTGTCCTTAAATGTTGGTGTGGCCTTGGGTGTTCTCCTGGTACGTAGTCTCCATGGCTAATCCCATTTATTAACTTCAACCACCACTTCTATGCTGATAGCTAATAAATCTGTACCTTTTGCCCATGTTGCCTTTCCAAGACTCATAATTGTATTTCTAACTGTCTACTACTTACTAAGTGATAGGTGTTGTCTAGATATATTAAACTCACTCTATCCAAAATGAACCTCTTTAACTCTCTTCTTTATGAACTGGGTCCTCTTACTTAATTCCCAATGTACTCTGTTCTATCAACATCTACATATTTTTTCCAAACCAGAAACATGAGTATCATCCCAATTTCCTCTGTCTTTCTGATTATTACTAGTGCTTCAGTTTGGATCCTCATCTTCTCTCATTTGTATAAATACAACAGCTTCATAATAGCCTCATTGCCTTGAGACATGACCGCCCCACTTTGAACTCTAGGCCCTGACTCTCCATTTTACATAGTCTCAGTGCAAGTCTGATATCACTGCCGTGATTAAAGGCTATATCCATGGCAACAAAATGTCAATTTTTCAAGAGTTGTATACCATGAATTTTTGTGGGCTAGATTTTTTTTTAGTCAACTTGGTTACACTAGAGTTTCTATAGAGTTTCTATAGAGTTCCAAGTTATAACTGACCAAAAGTGAGATTACAAGAGATTTGGGAGGCAAAAGTGAAACAACTGCCATTACCTCGTGAAGGTCATTGTTTAGAGATGATGACACAATACATATGTGCCGGAAAGTTCCACTTTTGTCTCTTTTCCCTTCCACTTCCAGTTTTTCTTCCCAATTGCCAACCATGCTAAGTGACAGGCCTCAAGCCAATGAACAGCTTCTATTCTACAAACTCACAGAGGTGGTAGTCACCAAGATTAACAAATGTCCATAGGCTTTTATGCAATTTTAATTTTGTGTAAGGTCTAATTCTTATGATAAGTCCTTTATTTCATAATACTCCCTGAGTCTTGACTGACACATCTGATGCACAATCCCCAGGTATAGCACTTCTATAGCTGAGATCCTCCAAACACACCCTTCTCAGAAGTACTTGTGCCCATGCTCTTCCCCTGTCTGCCATTTATCCCCCCATACCAATCTTCTTCCCATGTCTCCCTGACTATTTTCTCTCAGTCTCGTGTTCTAATCCATTATCACCTCTTGTCAGAAGGATTTCCCCACTGTGTGCATAATAACTGACATTATATTAATCACTATGATCTATAATTAATCTAGTTTTTTTTATTACTAAATTATCTCATTTATCTCCTGTTACCTTCCTAGATTGTGAGATCGCTGAAGGTAGGAACAATGTTTATGCAGTATCTTCAAAACCTGACACAGAACTTATCAATGAGATCTAAAATGGTAGCCAGGGACACCTGGGTGGCTCAGTTGGTTAAGCGGCTGCCTTGGGCTCAGGTCATGATCCCGCCATCCTGGGATTGAGTCCCACATCGGGCTCCTTGCTCAGCAGGGAGCCTGCTTCTCCCTCTGCCTCTGTCTGCCACTCTGTCTGCCTGTGCTCACTCACTCTCTCTCCCTCTCTCTCTGACAAATAAATAAATTTTAAAAAAATTTTTTTAGTAAAAAAATAAAATGGTAGCCAGGTAGGAAACCACCCCAGCTAACCAAATCATCTGACATATGGAACGAAGCTCTTCATTTACAAAGACCTCAAAAGGTCCAACCTCAGAAGAACCCATAACAACTGAAATGAGACCTTTGCTATCAAGTAGATATTTTGCTGAGTTCAAAACTAAAGTTTATTGCCCAAAACACTGGTATTCCTACTTCCATTTCATTTCAGAACCTCCTTAAAACTCTCCAGCCATATGTCACCCTCTGCAGCAATAGTTTTCAAACTAGATTCCTGAAATTCTGAGGTTTCCTTGGAAATGTTTCAATGGTCCCTGTGGGGGAGGGAGGAATTAGTAAGCCCTACATAAGAAAATGTGAGTTATCTTGCTCTCTACTCTTATTATATGATATTCCTCTGTAGGCTTCTGTTAGAAAAAACAAACAAACAAACAGGAAAAAAAATAAACAAAGAGATGTTCTTTGTTTAAAATAAGTTAAAAATAATCCCTGGCCTACAGAAAAGTGTCAAAGCTCCTTAGCAAATCTAATCAAGATTTCCATGAACTATCCCCTACCTAACTCTGTAGATTCTTCTCTTGCCATCTCCTCTATACCTCTACATTCTAGTAATTCACAACATAGACCACGGTTTACGCTGATTCTGCTTTGGTTCATGCTTCTGCCTTTGCCTTGCATGTTCCTTCCATTTCTCTTCACCTAATTCACTTCACTCTTGTGTCTAAAATAGGCTCAGACAACATCAGCTCAGAAAAGGAACACTTTTCTGAGACCACAGGATAGAATGGGTTTTCATCCTCTCCACTCTTGTAGTACCCAAAATACAACTCTATTGTAAGATGGCAGTCCACTGACATTATCTTCCAAACTGACTTATAGGACTGTGAGTGTTGTGAGATGTGTTTACAGTGCTTAGTCCAGCCACAGACACAGTCAGTGCTCAATAAATCGCTGTTCAAAAAAACCCTCCCACATATAATGATCATAATTCATCAAAATATTTTAGATTAAAGATGAGAAGGAGCAAAGGAAATGGAAGGTAATTCTGCTTATTTAGATGTGCTACCTGATTTCCATACATAGCCTACGTGAGCCTCACAAGAACTCTATGACAGTGACGTCATTGTTTCCATTTTACAGTCAGGAAATCATGGCTCAAAGAAGTTCGGTAAATCATATGGGATTGGCTATCTACAGGAATGAAAAGGATTTGATATCAGGGTTGCCTGACCCCAAAGCTGAAGTCTTTAGGCCATACTACATGTGTGATGGTTAATTTTATGTGTCAGCCTGACCAACTAAGAGATGCCCTGATAGCTGGTAAAACACTATTTCTCTGTGTGCCAGTGAGGATGTCTCCAGAGAGATTAAGATTTGAAGCAGTAGATTGAGAGCAAAAGATTGACCTCATCAATGTGGGTGGTTATCATCCAGTTACTTGAGAGCCTAAATAGAACAAAAATGTGGGAGAAGAACAGGTTTGCTGTCTTACTTGAGCTGGATTTTAATTTTCTCCTGCCTTTGGATATTAAGACTTGGTTCTCAGGCCTTTGGATTCAGGCTGGGACTTCTATCATCGATTCTCCTGGCCTTCAGATTTGGACTAGAACTACACTACCCGTTTTTCTGAGCCTTCAGCTTACCAATGGCAGATTGTGGGACTTCTCAGCTGCCAGATCACATGAGCCCATCCCTCCCAACATATTTCTATCTATCTATGTGTATATCCTATTGGTTCTGTTTCTCTGGCGAACCCTGATTAATAAAAAATAAACAACATATGGTAATGCATATTAAAATGTGATACCAAAGAAAACTGACCAAGAGAGTGTGTCTGCTCTACCAAAGTCCCCCATAATATTCAAGCCTGTTTATTTTTCCATATTTTCCTGGCAACCAAGATTTTAAAATAAAACAGTCCTTTCAAAGAACAGCAGTATATTTCTAAGTATATGACACCTACTCGGTCAATTTAATAAACATTTATTTAGCACCAACTAAATGCAAGTCACTGCATATGGCCTTAATGGAGATACAAAATGAGGAAGGCATGGTCCTTGCCCTTCAGGAGCTCATAATCTAAAAATATACATTAACAACTCTGAATGGAGGCAGATGGTGATAAGTGCTATAATAGAAGCACTTACAACATGCCAAGGAAGCATAAAGCAGGGAGAGATTAATTCCAACCATGGAGTAATAAAACACCTTGGTAAATGTACCTTTCACTATACACCAAAAAAGTCTTTTATGACCCAAGCCAAAGGATGCATTTCTTTGTGAAATACCAGAGCTTATTCAAGAAACTAATAGACATGGCTTTTGTTAGCAAGAATAGAATGTAACAACAATAGAGACAGCCCTACCTATGTGTGTTTCCCATAGCAATCAGAGGAAACCCAGGGGCCTACTTACTTAAAGTGCTCTCGGTCTATTTGGAAAAGACTGTACGTGGGTGGTTCTGCCTACAAATCCACGTCCATTCATAGCATTTCTTTTCCGTTCACTTGTGTGCTTAAAGTGAGACTCTGAAGAGTCAATCTTGACGTAGGAAATGTAGATTTCAGAGAATACAGCTCAGGCCTAACCAATGAGGGATGAAGGAAACAATTTTTTTTCTTTTTTAATAAGAAGCAACTACAGCAACTTACCTAGTTGAAACTTTGATTCAAAGAACTTAAATGACTGTGACTGAGGCCAACAATGTTAAATGACTTCCTTGATGTGCCAACTAGATTTATTAGGTTCTGGCAACACTGTATCAGATGAAAGTCATTAGACTAGAATTAAAAGTGAAAGCACAGACAGTTCATACAATTCCATCATTAAAGGATCAATGTGTAACATTTGCCCTGTTGTTTACAAATTGATAGTATGCTGTATCGACAAAGGAAAATATAGATCACTCACACTAGTAGTATTTTAGAATAAAGAAATTTCTTAATTAATGTAAAAATACACATATGGTTTATTTTACATAAGTCCCTTTGTAAAAATTAAGAATTTTCTTTTTTTTTTAATTAGTTATTTTCTTAAGGAAGATATATCCATGGGAAAAAATGTGAAATAATTAAAGCTCACTGTGTTGTTATTTTTTAAAAGCTGTCTCCCTGGCAGGATATTCAGAGATATAGGAGAGAACAGGTGGAATTTGCCAGAAGTCAACAGGCCAATGAAAAGTTCTGCTTTTGTGAAATCCTGAATTTGCTTTAGACAGAATGAAAAATTGATGAGGAAGTGCCCATGACCTTACCACCTCCCTGTCTCTTTGAGCCCTTTCTTTTTCAGCTCTAGCATTCTCCATCTTTCATTCCCCAATATAAGTTCCCCTCTAACTTCAGAGATGAAAAGCTTCTCCTTGTCTCTGGGAAAAAAAAATCCTTTGCTACCAATATATTCTTCTATTATAAAAGACATTTAAAATCTTTAAAAATAAATAAATAAAACAAAATAAAAGACATATATTTTGTCCTTTTCTTTGATGGGAACTAGTGGTTTCTTAATGTGTTTAATCTGACCTTTGTCCCAGACATTGCCATTACGCTTAACCATTCTCGGTATTTACTGGTTATACCCTCCAAATCTGATAACCTGGTTTTTGTCCTTAGAAAAGTGATCTCTTCTCTTTTCAACTCCTGACATCTCTTTCCTATGAAAAGGGCTCAGTTAACATGACTCTGGGTTTCAGTCAGATACTGCCAAGGTGATGTGACTTACCAGACACATAAATCTGGGAGGGAAAACTAAACCTATTGAGCTAATCTCCAGCTGCTTCTTCCCGGTGCTAAATCTGCCTGCTGAGAGCTTGTGTTCTCTGCTTCTCCTTAGCTAAGACTTAGACATTCAGATGCCCACATCAGCCTATCCAGATACAGAATTGACTGTGATCAGATCAATAAGTTAGCTTCCCTTTAGAACCCTGTTAGGAAGTCCATTTGGACCCCATTTGGTTCAGCGGTAGTACCACTGTTATTTTCTTTCTTTGTTCTTTGTTTTATTTGTTAATTATTTCAATACCTAGATTTAGAAGAAAACTCCAATCTCATTTCAGCTATGAAACTCTCTCCTCCCATGGCTTCTGGTACATATTTCTGTTTTTCCTCCCACCTCTCTAATGGTTCCTTCTTTCCTATTCTTTTATTAGGTTTTAGTAATTCCTTTTTTTCTCTTCACAAAAATGTCACATGGAATGTATTGTTTCTCTCTTTATTTTTTTTCTCTCCCCCACACACATCGCACATACATACCTACACATGCATACATATATGTTCATATACACCCATAAACACACACATATATATTCTCACTGCACACATAGAGGAAGCTCAATGTGGTTTTCTTGCATTGAATACATCTTCAGACTGCTCCTCACTAATACTCATATTTTGTGATTAAATGTTACCATTAAACCACCATTCCACATCAAAAAGTGGAGTGATTTTAGGCATCCGTAATTTAATCACAGATTAATCAGTCCAAGCTTTTGCTAATAACTGACTTTGTACAGTTATTAACTTTCAGAGCTTTGTTTGTGTATTCTCGATTAAGTCATTATCAATAAATTTCCACAGAAAATCTATATGCCAGCCACAACAGTAGGTGAACAAAAGAGTAATGTATGAAACAGACACAGATTATAACACCAGGGAGCTTACATTATAGAAGAGGAGACAAATACTAAACATCCATAATTACAAAATGTGGCAAGTGGTATGGGGCGCAGGGAGGTGCTGTATCAAAAATAGCAAAGGAACTAGTTTACATTGGTAGGTAAGGAAATGGCTTGCTGGGAAAGTGACATTTGACCTGACAACTGAAGAATGGGTTGGATTCTACGCAATAGGAAGAAATTATAGTTCTTAGAAGATCATAGACATTTGTTTTATTGTGCTTCATAAGTGACATACATGTAGTGTATATTCAATTTCAAGTTATCAAAGTTATAAAATAAAAAGAAGCTTTATATACAAGCTTTTTATAGAATTAGATGGTATTTATTAAAATTGTAAGGTTGTGTATGTATGTACGCACACACACACACACACACACACACACACACGCACACATATTTCTTATAGGAACCCCATGAGCTTAACGAGCGGCTGGAATCCAATCAGTCAAAGGCTCTTGGTATCCAGCTTTAAAAAGTCTGAATCTTCGCCAACCGAGAAGTCTTAAAATGGACTTGCAACAAGAGATGCAACATACACGGCTTTGATCGCCTTACAGCAACTCCTTTGAAAATGGATTGATGGGAGGAAATTGACTCCAACTCCAAATGCATTGATTCCCAATCCTATTGCCCTCAAAGTGAAAAGGATGAAGATGACGAAGACAATTGCAACTTCATGAGGAAGAGCGTGACCCTCGTAGTTGGGTAAGTCTAAAATTATACCTCAGGTATGATTTCTCTTTCCTCATAAAACTGAACCCTAAATTTAAAGAAATGTTTAGAGTATCCGGAATGCAACCTCTAGACAACATGCTCACCATATCCCAGAACAGCTCATCCTAACTTCATCTCCACGTCATCTGGCAGGTGTACAGGCGTGAAGTGACAGGGGAATGCCTCGCAGTTGCTACGTGTAGCATCTTATGTCCTAAAGCAGCAGCTTAATTATTCATATCATTATCATTGCTTCCCAGCCAGACTTTTTTTAAGTTTAAATTATGAAGGCTTCTGACAAATGACAAAATTATTATATGAACACTAGTGCAAAAGACTTACTGACATTCGTTGAAGTTTAAATGGAGATTCCGAGAATGTGTGTAAAATAGACAATGAGATAAACAACAAACTTCATTTTTAGCTCAATATGTATTTTGTGGGTTTAGCTTTCCTTAGAAAGGAACATGTGCAATTGTTCATAGACACGAAACAAGCAGTAGCTGCATTTCTCATATTTGTTAAATAGCTAATTCTGAATTTTTTAACCAAGTAGTGATTTGGGTTTGCCATTTAGGCAATTTCCAATGTTATATGCATAGGAACCATCTTAGACATTGGAAATGAGCAGCCAGATTTCCATCTAGATGTCACACCCCTCAGTAGCTCAGACTCGAGCTT